>APFE031714660.1:226206-261286 GCA_000404065.3 Pinus taeda
ATAGATTCATTTCACGAAAAATCCTAATATCTTCTTCGATTTCTAAATCTTTGGTGTATATTTAATAATTAACTTCAATGTGATAACAACAACTCTCATCTACTTGTATGAAGACCAAAAACTACTAACCTAGAAGTTGAGAAATCACTATTCTAGGATTTCCATGGCATCTTGAAATTCTAGTGCAAACAAAGGAGATTTTTTGGGGGTCCCTGAAGGGATGGTGGTCTAGCCTCGTAAAATTTCTTCATGAGTAGTAGTTATGGCTTGCTGGTATGGACAATAGAATAAAGTAAATACAAAGCCAACTGATGCATTGTAATGTATTAAAATTTCCAATTCTCACAAATAGGACATCTGGATAGCAGATTCTCCTTTAAATTTGTGTTTTGCAAGTGTTATTGCTAGAAGGTCACATCAAGGCATTGGGTTTGTGATTTGTTTTAGCCCAAACTGAGTGAGATCCTTATGGGAAATGTCCAAAAGGGATCTTCAAGGTCTACATCTATTTTGTCCATTTATATGTAGGTTTGGAAATAATCTCTCCTAGATGCATGAAGTGCTCAAAATATAAAGACATCTTGGGCCTCAGACACCTACGGGATGTGACTCAAGTGACCTGGATGTATTTCATGTATATATCCTCTCTAATCACCTTGTTTAGATCCTTCTTAGATAGTAAGAAGTGATTTAGGGCATATAAAGAATACTTGAAAGGGGGGGTTATCAAATAGACATATCATAGTTGAATATGTTACATTGTAGTGTTTCACAACAAAATATGTTGAGACTACTGCTCAAGTTGGATTAGAAGTTATGCTTGTTCGAAATTTGTTGTTTTCAATCTGCATTGGTCCTAAAAAAAATTGGGCCTCAAATATGTACCTCCCTACCCTCAAATGAAAAAATAAAGTTAAAAAAAATGAGGGTCCTATTCACTCTATTTTCCTCCATTAGGTTGCCATTAAACTCATGTATCTTCATGTTTAATGTATAATTCCCTTAGATGGCCATCCAATTGAGAAAACCAATATTGGTGTTATATTACTCTGTTATCACCCTCATGTTGAAGGTAGAATTCACGAAGATAACCATTCATACTGAGAATCTCATCTTTGGTCCACACTTTATGGAAAAATGACTTTCAAGTTTCCAAAATGTCCATCCTCGTCTTCATCCACTAGCTAGATACTATATTCTTCATTTAATCCCTTCTATCCAAGGTTCAACTACTTTATTTCTTTTCCTGTAGGGGTATCCTTTGGCCCTGCTTCTAATATTGACTAGACCCTTTCTTGATAATAATTTATCGTGACATAAGAAAGGAATTCCAGGAAAATAATATTCATATTTTTGTAACACATTCATCTAGATCCTCAACAACAACAACAATATATCATCAAACATAAAATTTGTAAAAACATGACATATGCGTTTGATTCCTTCTAACTGGCTAACCATGTCTATACACACATTTGTTTTATGGAATCTAGGTAATAATTGTGGTGTTATTTGTATCTATAATAATTGCATGTGATGTCCAAATGTTCTGACACTGGATGTAGACAATTTTGAAAGCATCTTTTTCCTACAGTGACTATTTTGGTTACAACAACATTTAAATTTTGTTAAACTCTAGGGTATGCACTTTCTCTCCTTTTTTTACGTCTGTAACAATTTTGGATTACAATATCTCTGTTGTGTCTTCCACATAATAGGCCTTTTTGTAGCTACATCTATAGTCTTGTGTATGGCCTATGTTCACTCCAAAAACATTATTACAAAAAATAAGTCATGTTTGGCATCTGTCTAGTTTGAATTATTTGATTTATGTGGCCCTTCAATTTTCTCTCTAGGTTTCTACAAAAAAAATATCTCTAGTATCTTTTCTTCATAATATATGTGCGTTACAAGGAATATTTAGTTTGTAATCAACATTTTGGTTTGAAACCCATTATATTCATGTACAATTATGTTCCTAAAATTTTAAATCTATCAGGCAACTTCTAGAATTTGTCTCTATACTCATGTAATTCGGCTATAATTGCTCTCCACTGTTTAACTTACATTATTCAATATGAGCATCATTATTGTTCCTTCAATCACGTCAACAAGATGTGACTCAATTGGATGTCAATGCTTTGGTTTTCTTTCATATATGGGTCGTTAATGTGTGGGTGTAGCAAATGCTACTGCCTTATATTTTTATTTTGTTGTTTTTTATTTTTTCTACCATTCAAAGGAGACTCTGTCATTTTGTTCTTGAAACATGGAATTGGTGTTGAATATGGGCATCATTGATCATTTATTGTCAATTTTTATATTTACACTTTTTTCGAATATTTTACGTCATAAAAACCTTTCTACCTTGATATGTCTATATTCCAAATTCAACATTCCAAAAAACTTTTAAAAAATATATTACAACTTTCCTTTTTAGTTTTAATCGACTCACATTATATTTTTTGCTTCATGGAAACATTTTGCCAAGTTCAAACACCAAAATATTCAAAAGTCCCATCCCAAAACATATATATTCATAGGTCCCACTCAAATGTGTAGAACTTCAAAGGTCAGACTTTATTTATCTAACACCATGTTGATTTTTTGGGTGCACACACAATAGACACAAGCATATTTGAGATAATAATAAATATTATATTAATATTGTTGAATATACAAGGTGGTTGTTTGACATAGGATGCCAATCATGCATGTACTACTACCTACCCTTATTGTATCAATCACATTTTAACATTTGTAAGATTGTATATGATTATGGTGGTTTAAGTACCTAATCACTTACTAGATATTGGAACATTACATTGGTTACATGTTCTCTAATGACAAGCATTAAAGTCTACTACACATTACATAACATTAAATTATACATAACCATTGCACAATCCATTAGTTTTCTTCTCCAACATTCTTTTAGGCTAAAACCATATTATCAAAAGTCTAAGCATATTTAATAAACCATGTTTATTCAAGTCAAACAATGTGGATAGTTGTGTTTTTAATGCCTATAGCAAGAGCTTCAAAAATTTTTTTATCAGACACATCAAGCTAGGTCATATGATGTCAACCATCAATAATGTTCATTTGTGTCCTTTTGGGCATCAATCTAATATATTGTGGATTGACTCACACATGCATGCAACCTATTTCCAAAGTTTCTTCATACGTCAAAAGGGAACATCCCCAATGACAAGCCAAAAAGCTAAAGATAACTCACAAGGCCACCTATTGAATCCAAGAAATTTACCCTTATTGGAAATGTTTCCTTACACATTGATGTTTCCTCAACTTCATGGATGTTTCCTTAAGAATTGATGTTTCCTCAAGTTCATGGATGTTTCCATAAACATGGATATTTCCACACATCTCACTAGATTCACTACTATGGCTCATTGGTTCAGCCATGTAGAGTATATTATCTAAGATTTTTTTTTCTTATTCTAATTAATTTTTCAATCTTTTTCTCAAGATTTTCTCTATGCATTTTTTCTCTTGAGAGATTTGTGTGATTGCTCTGATACCATGTAAAATTTTCAGAGTGATCATATCTAACAAGCATACCAAAGGGCAACATCTAAAAAGGTCCCAAAATTTGGAGTGTAGGTGGAAAATGATGAAGAGTTTGTTGTGGTTTATAGCTTTAGTATACTTCTAATGGGCATTATTATGCCCACATAGGTTTTGACATTTGTTATGAAAAGATTTATGTTTTTAATGATGCTAAGAAATTTTGTGAGAACACATTTCATTATAAAATGTTTTCTTTGACTCGAATTTTTTAATATTAAAATTCTATTTTTGAAGCATAATTATATAGGTATGATTAATTTCTACTTTTTTTCTATGTTGATTCACATAATAAGTGAAATTTCAACTCAATTTGTTTTATTTATATCTTTTTTTTTAAATTTATGCCTTTCATGATTTACCTATAGAGAAAATATCATTGTTGAATTAACAATATTGAAATGATATTTTATGTGTCCTATTGTAATGTTATTCTAAGATCCTAGTTATTTTACTTTTCCAACTAAAAGGAAGATATTAAACTATTCTTTTAAAATGGAGAGAAACTATTATCTTCATTTTGTTTTTTGTTTGTGTAATTTAAGGAAAAGCATTACTTCAAAGCTTGTAATTGTTTTTCATGGAGCTAATCACACAAATTTATTATGTTAGAGCCTGGCTATAAATTTCAAAAAATACAAATGGAATGTCAATCTCTATGGCCATTGTGCTTCCTCAAATTCTCCTTGAATTTCAAGTGTTTGAAATTTTCAACTCCATGAGTGAGCACATTTACTCCCTGGTAGTAAAATTCAAGTTTCTTCATTTTCCCCTGATAATTTCATGACTATCAGTCTACTGGTAGGTATCTTGTTAGTGTGCATGTAAAATATTTTTTTTCTTGGAAAAAGTTTTTCTAATACATGATCAGGACATTAAAAACTTCTCATGAAACTTGCAAATGTGGCATATGTTAATTGGTGTTGACTGTTAGGCTACCCTTAGGGTTCGTTGGATAGATACCCCTTAGACATTCCATATTTGTCAAAGGTTGTCTACTCCTTGTGAAGGCACTGTAGTGTATGTCTTAGGAAGATTTGATACCTGTGGTGATTCAATTGATAAAATACATTACCCTTAGGAGAAATATTTCAGTTCCTTTATTCCTATTGGACACTCACTATATTTATACCCTGTAGGACATTAGTGGGTCATTATCATTCCTTTGGAATTTTAGTCATCCAAGGTCTGAACTTTTCCCTATGGACCTAGTAAAGAGCCACTTCAATAATTATTATTTTTTATTCTATTTTGTATATCTTTGAACGCATTTATCAAAGAGTTGGATACAAACTAAGTAAACGGAAATTTAGTGGTGATTTCTCATTTTTGTCAAATGATAAAAAAATATTATTTTAATGATCGATAGCTTTTCAACTCTATTCCTATAGTGCAGAATTTTTAAGGACTCACTCAATCCCATGCAATTTCCAAGAGTCCCACATAGTATATGCTTGGGGAATGAAATAAATAAATATCTTGGGGGCATATAATACAATAATTTTTGTTTGACACTATTTTGTAAGGTTCATCACATTATTACTATATTAAAGTGTAGTGTCCACCTTATAAACAATACGTTATATGTGCTTTGTTGGCTTTGAGCGTGAACGAGACTCTGTTGAATTTTAAAATATGTCACAGAGACCATCCATGCACATTTAGAAATTTAACGCTTTGTTGAAATGATATATAAATTTCACATGCCATCCACTTAGTTTTTTTCGCCTTGTAAGATTTGACATATTACTATAGGTATGGTTTCCTTTGCCCTATTCCATAACCATATAAATTTGAAGCTTCTTCAATTGGTTTTCATCCACAACCTTTGGCATTATAGTCTAATGTATGCTACTTTATGGGGATCGGCCCTAGGGCTAGTTTGGTAAGAGTCAAATTTCCACTTCAAGAAAACTATTTGTTGCACCAAAGGTTTATTTTCTTCATCTTTCATAATAGCCATTAATTCCATTCATCCCATAATCATCAGGTTTTATAAATAGTAATAAACACATATATTTAAATCATTGTTAAAAGTTTGTACTATAGTAAATGAAGAGCTATGGGATATTCCTCATTTGGTTCCTTTCTAGCATATGCAGAATTTTTGCATGTTTATTTTCATTCCTATAGTTAGGAAATATAGATATTATATTTACTTTAACTTAATCATATCTCTCGTGGCCCATCGCCCAAAACAAAAACATAACTAACAAAGAGTAATCATATTAGGTTTAGAGCTCTTCCTATTTTTATACTTG
The DNA here is from genome assembly GCA_000404065.3 of Pinus taeda. Taxonomy (NCBI): domain Eukaryota; kingdom Viridiplantae; phylum Streptophyta; class Pinopsida; order Pinales; family Pinaceae; genus Pinus; species Pinus taeda. Next base: position 232,056 of record APFE031714660.1, read on the forward strand.
TCAATCTTATAGTTCTTTCTTACTCTATTATAGCTCTATTAAGAGCACCTTCTCTAAAATAAAAAATGGAGTTGTCTTTAGTGCAACTTTTTAGAAGTGTTTCTGGTGGTTTTTTCTGGTCTAATTTTCTAAAATCTGGTTGGAATTTATTGAAATCACAAGTTTGATTGGTAAATCCTGCATAATACAAGTGACATAGGGTTTTTGAGAGTGTTGAATCCATATATATAGTCAAAAACCAGTTTAAATAACAAACATCAAGATTTCACATCAAAATTTTCCATTGGATTCGAGCACTAGAAAATCCAAAAATTCGCACTAAAGCCAACTCCATAAAAAATAACAGAGGATCCACCCAGCATACCTACAAAAGGCCTCCTATAGGAATGAAATAAGAGTAGGATGAGAGATTAATTATAATTGCAAACATATAGAGGAAATAAAATTCATTATCTAGTTAACCAATTGCACACTGAACATTATATGGATGAGTAGCCTTAAATAAATCTAGTTCACTCTACCATATGCCTTACAAAGACAATCTCACCAAGATTTCTTGTAATTTCTTGGTTTGATGTTATACATTCCTTATTGGGATACTCTTATTCCATAATGATTTTGTTCTGATGTCATGAAATAAGCTTAGTGGCTAGTTTTGAGCCATCGTGCAATACTTTTTGCAATGATTTTGTAGATTTAATTGCATAGTAATATGGGTTTGAACTCATTGGAAATTTTGTTCTTGCATAAATTTGGGATTAAAATCTGAGATGTTGAATTTAAATCTCTCAATTCCTACCTGTTTATTTTAATTTATCAACAATTTATATTTGGTCTATTTGAAGGAAGTCATAACCTATGGAAGAATTATATTGGCCAACTAAGTGGTTGAGGGTTTTTATATTTTTGGAAATAATCAAAATTTGTTTGTAATTATTCCCTTGATATTGGATGCATGAATTCCTCATTAGCCCCCTCACCTACAAAATTGGGGAAATATGAAGTTATCTTTAACTGTCTATCTAATTTTTAATCTATCATCCTCTTTATAAATTTCCTCAAAATAAACCACTTTTAAGTATGCAATATCTTTGAATGAGGTAGATACTGATACTCTTTTCTTGAAATTTCTCATATGGTGTCGATATTCAACCCTAGTTAGAAAAACTTTAAAACAAAATCCATTCTTATATGTTTGTGCCAAAACATACTAAAGAGCCAACCTACTTATATTTCTAACATGATTTTTCTCCTTCTCTGCTGTGAGGATTTTAGTTTAGCTTTGGTTTCTTCATCTATGTAGCTTGCACAACCCTCTTTATAAATATTTTCCACACTTTCCTCTATTTATGTTAGGAATTGGGTTTTTTTATTATATTTTTGTAGACCCAGGGCAATATGACCTTTTATAATCTCTTAAACTATTGTAGATTCTTTTGTAGTGGAATTGTATTTCTTATAGATATATTTGACTAGAGACATTAGACCTTCCTATAAAATCTAGAGGTGAATTTGAAAGGATTTGATGGATTTATTTTTTCCTTTGCTAATTGAAGAAACACTAGACAAAGGTCCAATAATACTCTGAATTCCACCCATGTTTCGATCCCCTGACTTGATTTGTTACTACATTTGAGAAACAAAAAAATTATCTAGCCTCTTTCCCACTCTTGCTTAACTAGCATCTACGGTTACTCCAATCGAGGGATAACCCAATGGGTTTCTTATGCTACCATTTCAAATTCATCCATTTTGTTTACAATGAAATCAACTATAATATATTTTCTTGTTGCAGAAATTACCTGTGGAGCTATAAAAAGGGTCTCTTTCACCTCTAGTTACCTCACATTAATATGTCAACCCGGGTATGTTTTTCTATTTCAAAGAGTGTCTCAGTCTAAGGCTTAGCATTTTTCAGAGTAATGCTCGTAGTACAGTTGCTTGAAAATGAAAAAGTAAGGATGTGTGTCTACAACTTAACTACTTCAAAAGGCTAAATCACACATTCAGATATTAAGCAATGTATCAATCAAGGGTTCGGTAGCAATAACCCATCCCTTTAGAAACTGATGGAAAAGAAATCGGAGAATAGATCAGTGGTCTGGGAGCCAGGCAGCAGATGTCGATGCTCACTACAGCCTAAGATCGTCCTTCACACCAACATAACAAATAACAAGAAATGGAACGGCAGAGAAATCGAACAACAATGAAATGGAACAACGACCTTAAAATAGAACGGCAATTCAGAAATGAACAACAATTCAGAAATGGAACATCAATTCAGAAATGGAACAACAATTTAGAAATGGAACAACAATTAAGGAATAGAGTAGTAACTAAGTCTCAGAAGCTGTGAATCTATTAAATCACGTGCATTAGTCATAACCAAACACAAATCCTTCACTCTTAAAGATGTACACACAAATGGAACAGCACTGCCTACGGATACATGATGGAACAACACTGAAAACCATATAAACACAACATGCTCAATCTGATCCAGTTGTCACTCTAATCAGAAAGTGTACGATTGCATCTCAAGATGAAACAGTAATATTCGAGAATCCAATAATCATATAGAATCAGAGCTTCCAAGATGAATTCTGTAATGTTAAGGCATAGTCGCATAACACAAAGACTTTGCAATGGAACAATAGTATGCTGTAGAAACTAACCGTATTATATCAACGCCTAAACGAATAGTAATATGATGTAGTGTCAATACAACACTTTTGTTTTCAAGAACATTAATGGGTTAAACACGACAGAGCATGCGACATAAACTTTATAAAACATGTCAAATTACCAGATCGCGTTGATAAGCAAACCACATAGAAACCACGCGTAATGGTACAAGAGCAAGTGTCCTCCAGGGCTAGGCCCTTAGCCTCCACGGGTACACCGCTTGAGGTTATTCTGGGCTCAAAGATAAAAGAGTAACCAAGTCTGTATTAATGCATGAAGTAAAATTATAGTAGACCAAGTCTTAACAGGACATAATGATCACAGTTTTGATCTTTTAAAAGAAATTACATAAGAGCATAACCACGCTTTTAGCTAACAATGTTGCCCTTTATATAAGGGTGACGACGGAGATATCTATATGTAGAAATAGATAAAACAATGATCCCTCAGGATTAAGGATCCTGAGGGATTCATAGAACCATTAATCCTGAGTCACTTCTTCTCTTTTCTACGTCGAGCTGATATCTCTGCTTCCTTTCCTGGGTTAGTCGGATTTGATCTAGTTTTCATGTGATCTCCCGTCGAAGGGATAGTGGTTAACCCATCTTTTTATTTTCCTTTAGGATGGCCACTTTTCGTTTTTCTCCCTCCTGTACATGGAAATGACAATTTTCAGCGTTTTATATTAACCTCACATGTTTTGTTATAATTCTTTATCATTTTCTAAGTTCATGATGCAAAAAGGCTTATAAGTCCTAATGAAAAGATACTGAAATAACCATCAAAACATACCTTCTTTGATACTCCAAAGACCCCCCTACTTACCCTTTTTCATGGCCTCATGAAAACATTGTAGTTGACATGTAAGGCAATGAGTGAGTAGGCTGGAGATGGAATCTCATTTGAAGGCCTACAGCCGTGATGTGAAACTAGGTAATCAAAGAAATGGCCTATCTGACCCTCAGGAATCTTATACAAGGCTTGGTATCCGGGTGCAGGATGCCAAATGATTGGACTCCGGAACCTATATCCTAACCAGGATGGCCCTGACCTCAAAACAATTTCACCATAGAGGGGCAACGGTTGGTAGCTAGTTTAAAATTCTCATACTTAAATGGTTCTCTGAGCTGGATATTCGGATTAGATATTCGATATCGAAATTTAGCTGCATCAATTGCAGGTTCTTTGATAGAGGAAAAGTATTCAATTCCCTGTCGAATGATTGCCTCATGCATGTCTCCTAATGCTTCAATCACTCCTGGAGTTTTCATGAGGTTTCTATGTTTCCTCCATAACTGTGCTGGGTCCCTATGCTTAGCTCTTATCCATAGATCTAATCCGTTTTCTTGTCTTTGAAAAGTGTTATAGGCTTTGAACCATTTAATTTGATTAACTGCAAATGAAATAAATGCCTGTAATTGAATGTCCCAAACAAAAGGGCCAGGGTTTAGTTCGGTCTCCTGTTTTAGTAAAAGGTTATGCAAGTAAAATTCACATAATAGTCTCTGCACTTTCACCCCATAGTATTTATAGCAGTTTATGAAATTATCTATGGTGTTAATTTGTATGGGAGCACCTACTTTAACAGCCTTTATTTTCAATTGCAAATACCTTTCCATTAAAAATGGGGTATAGTTCTTAGCAGGGGCTCTACATGCTAGGACGTCATTATATAGAGAACACAAGGTATCCATCTATTTGATAACTAAATCCAACCTACGAGTTACCTTTGCAACTTTCTCTTGTTCCTTTTGCCATCCTTTCAAGGCCTGGCTTTCAGATAAGTTGACATTCCTTAACTGTTGCTGTAGCTCTTCATATTTTTCTCTGGGGAACATTTGCTCCTTAAGCGTTTCTGTTTCTTGTTGAGCTTGCTTCAAACCCTTTTGGAGGGTTACTATTTTTGGATCCTTTTTCCATGCAGTAGTGGAGGCTGGGAGTTTTACCTGAACTTTCCTATTGCGTTGCTTCGAGTTCAGAACCCTTATTATTCTCGAAAGTGGTGCCTCTGTCTGAATTTCCTTATCATAGGTCATTATTTCATCCATTTCTATTTTAACACGAACATCAGCCCATTGTTGTTCCTTTTCAATTGGAACAACAATCTATTTTTCAGCTTCATTTGGAACAACAGCTTGGCTTTTGACGAGGTTTTGAACAACAGGGTGGATCCTGGTCCTCCGCCCCTTGCCCTTAAGGGGTTTTGCTGGCGTGGTCAGAATTTCCTTCCTGAAGCCCCTTTTACCCTTTGCCTTGCCTTTAGAATCCTAATCTGCTGGTGAAGCTGGATTATTATGTTGAATAATCTCTGTTGTTCCTTTCACAATTCCCTTATTTCTGCCATTTCTTCAGAAGGAACAACAGGCTATTTACTGCAGTCTGGACTGCGGCTAGCTTCCTGATTTTCTTCCTGGGGTGGCTATTCCGGGGCAAGAACCTTAATTGGCTCTGTTATTTCTGGGGCTATTTCTTTCTATGCCCTTATTTCCTTCAGACTTTCTTCTGGCGCCTTCTGATTAGGAACGGGTTGTTCCTGCTCAGCATTTTCTGACATCTTCTCATCATGAATAGGCAGATTTTCTACTTCCGCCTCCTTTGCATGTGATTCCTCGGGTGCATATTTCTCCTGGGGTTTCTCTCCGGCATGGAGGTCTGATGGACTAGAAGGTTGGCCATATTCACCCATATTGGCCAAAACTTTGGCCAATTCATCTTCCCCTAATGGGTCTTGTAATACGTTTCCATCCTACTATTCCATTCCCTCCTCCTGCTCGGACTACTCGGCTTTTTTTCCTTTGTCTCCTTCCTCCTCAGATTGCTCGTCTTCTTCCTCTTTTTCTTCTTCTTCTTCTGCAGATTGCTCTGCCTCCTCTTCTTCTTCTTCTTCTGCAGATTGTTCTACCTCCTCTTTTTCTTCTTCTTCTTCTCCTTCTTTTTCTTCTGCTTCTGCAGACTGCTCTGCTTCCTCCTCCTATACTTTTGTTTCCTTGTCTGCCCGTGGGGGTTGCTCATCTTCTATTTCCACCGGCTGGCTAGTGCCTTCCTGGGGCTCCTCTAGCCCCCCTCGTAGCCGTGCTAGCCGGACCGATTTCCTACATTTTCTGGTTGCTCGGGTGTGCTGGTGACATGTTTTCGCTTGGCTGATTTCTTGTGTTTTTCTGGCCGCTCAGGTGTGCTAGTGACTTGTTTCCATTTTTTTGGATGTTGGGGTGTGCTAGTGACCTGTTTCTGTTTTTCTGGACGTTTGGGTGTGGCCAACCCCCCATTTACAAAGGTAATTAGCTCTTCCTAGCCGCTTTGCTACTGGGTGAGACTATGGTTGACTATCAACCGAATCAATATGTGATTACTAAGAACTGACTCTACGTGTCGTACCTTTTTCATTCTCCGTGCAACGTCATGAAGTAATGAATTCAACAATGCAGGTAAATTTACAGAGCATTTCTGTTTTAGAACAGCTAAGAGTTTAAGATGTTGTGGTCTTACCATGTCTTTTCTGCCTTCACAAGTGATAAAGCTTTGGACGGTCTTTTCTAATTCTGCCCACGGCTCTCCTAGTGTTGCTGGAAGAACCCCCTTTCCTCGAATTGTCAAGCTCTATCCCTTGTCCTAGAATATTTCTATAATCTTCTGCATCTTCTCCTTTTTTAACGTCCATACTGGTCCACTGGCTGGCAGTCCCGAGACTTCTGCGATTATGTCATCGGTGACTACTATTCGTTTTCCTCTTACTATGGAGTAGTCCTCTTGCAAGTTCTGCAAGAATTCAATCGCTACTGTTTCATTAGACTCCTTCAAACGGTTAAGATAGCTCAGTCATCCTGCTCTTGCCAGGATTTCCCTTAACACTTGCGGTTCTCTGCGAATTGATCTTCCTCCCATAGTTTCGCTGTGAATTCTCAAAGGAATGACAGCTGTTTATTAAAACACAGAGAAGCTGATGGATGTAAAGCTCGTTCAAACTCTAATGTTGCAGCATATACAGTGGAAATGGCTTTGAACAACAAATCATGTAGAAAAAACAAAAAAAATAAGAAGACATAATACAGTTGAGTCGTGCTATACCCCAGTACACAATCTCCCGAATAGCGAGCTGACACGTAATCTGGGGAATGATGAGGTTAACCTCCCCCCTCGCAATGTGATAGGTTGTCCCAGCCGTCAAATAAAGGAGCAGCGCCCGTTCTAAAACAAAGTCTTTAAGGAATAGTGTATGGAAATATGCCATGTTTACAAAAACAGCGTATTATTGAAATCGAGGTATAAAGTTGCGTCGTTTTAATACGTAAGAGACTCTGGTGATTCGATGCAAGGTTGGGGATAAGACATTTTCCATAAATAGAGAGTCTCATGTGGTCATTGTCAATGGTTCTGTAATGCTTGGTGATAATATATAGTCATGCGTTATATGGTAGGGGTAATAACATATAATTGATTACCACGGCATAAGAAACAAAAGGATGCAAATAACTTACTTATTGGTGTAAATAATGCGACCTCAATACCATTAATAGTGCTCTGCTACCGATAGGTGTCCATAACCTTGGCAGAGTTTTTTATTTCACCCATGGAACCATAGTCCTTTGTGTATGCTAGGGAACGTTGTGTAATGTCAAAATGTAGACCATTATGCTGGCTTGGTGAACAGTTAGCCATAATGCCATTCACGAGGAAGGAGTGAATAGTGGGCAGGCTGGCTCATGATGAGACCTCTTGTTCCAAGGGTTGTTTGTTTGATATAAATTTTGGACCATATCCTTGGTGTGGTGGCCATAGTGGGAATGCCACTTCGCTTCCCTCCTGATGATCATGGTAGGCCAGCTCTTAATGAGACTTCCTATACTGCAATTTGACAATTTATAAATCATGTTTGCTCCTTTTTTTTCTTTTTTTTTTCCATGAAGTGCTTTCCCTGTTTATACACAAAGGGTGGTTCAACACTCCTTAAGAGTAGGAATGGTGGAAGAAGTCTTAATATCCCAATAGGAAGGTATAGACCCTTTTCTCTTATTGCTGAATGATAAACAAAGAGGATTAAAAGGGACCATCATGATACAGATAACCAATCAGAACAGAATTAGGAGAATAATGACAACAAAAGATGATGAATAAGCATGTCTTTCCTTCTGTCTTCTCACCAATTTAGGGCAGTTTCTTATAAAGATAGTGATTTATGATTGATTGATTTCGTATGTTGTGTTTTTGTTCCCATTACATAAGTGCATAGCTGTATTCAAAAATACTTGAAAGAATATGAGCAATAAGCATCCTTAATTTAGAACAACAAAAGGAACAAGTTGTTTTACAGGGAGAGCAAAAGCATACAAGTGGTGTTTCTTTTGAGGAAAGGAACAACAATAGTTCACAAATGTTGTTCCTTTGGAAAACGACAGCAGCACACATAGGTATGGTTCCTCTGGAAAAGGAACATCAAGAAACACAAACGTTGTTCCTTTGAAGAAAAAGGAACAACAGACGTAAAAATATTGTTCCTTTGGAAAAGGAACAACAAAACCAGCAAATATCGTTCTTTTGAAAAAGGAACAGCCAAGATAAAAAATGTTGTTTCTTTGGAAAAGGAACAACAAAAACATACAAATGTTGTTCCTTTGGAGAAGGAACAATAGAAATAAAAAATGTTGTTCCTTTGGAAAAGGAACAACAAAAACATGCAAATGTCGTTCCTTTGGAAAAGGAACAACAGAAATCAAAAGTGTTGTTCCTTTGGAAAAGGAATAACAGAAATCAAAAGTGTTATTCCTTTGGAAAAGGAACAACAAAAACACACAAATGTCATTCCTTTGGAAAAGGAACAGCAGAAAGCAAAAGTCTTGTTCCTTTGGAAAAGGAACAACAGAAAGCAAAAGTGCCATTCCTTTGGAAAAGGAACAACAAAAACACGCAAATGACGTTCCTTTGGAAAAGGAACAGCAGAAACCAAAAGTGTTTTTCCTTTAGAAAAGGAAAAACAAAAGGAAAAAGTGTTGTTCATTTGGAAAAAGAACAGCAGAAACACACAAATGTCGTTCCTTTGGAAAAGGAACAACAAAAATCAAAAGTGGTGTTCCTTTGGAAAAGGAACAATAGAAAGCAAAAGTGTTGTTCCTTTGGAAAAAGAACAGCAAAAACATGCAAATGTCGTTCCTTTGGAAAAGGAATAGAAAAATTCAAAAGTGTTGTTCCTTCGGAAAAGGAACAACAGAAAGAAAAAGTGTTGTTCCTTTGGAAGAGGAACAACAAAAACACACAAATGTCGTTCCTTTGGAAAAGGAACACCAAAAATCAAAAGTGTTGTTCCTATGGAAAAGGAACAACAGGAAGCAAAAGTGTTGTTCAAGTGGAAAAGGAACAACAAAACACGCAAATTCCATTCCTTTGGAAAAGGAACAACATAAATCAAAATTGTTGTTCATTTGGAAAAGGAACAACAGAGAGCAAAAGTGTTGTTCCTTTGGAAAAGGAACAGTAGAAAGAAAAAATGTTGTTCCTTTGGAAAAGGAAAAGCAGAAAGCAAAAGTGTCGTTGCTTTGGAAAAGGAACAACAAGAATCCAAAATTGTTGTTCCTTTGGAAAAGGAACAACAAAAAACACACAAATGTTGTTCCTTTGGAAAAGGGACAGCAGAAATAAAAAATGTTGTTCCTTTATAAAAGGAACAACAGAAATCCAAAATTGTTGTTCCTTTGAAAAAGGAACAGCAAAAACACACACAAATGTTATTCTTTTGGAAAAAGTAACAACAAAATCACCTAATGCCATTCCTTTTGGAAAAGGAACAGCAGTAACAGCAAAACTTCGTTTCAAAGATATGCACATAAATAACTCAAGAAATTATGTACAGACTGTAAAGAAAAGTAAATTGCTTAATGAATTACAGGTGAGGAAGACTTCTCTTCCTCCCCCAAAATCTCCATATCTGAATCTTGGTGTAACTGTTGGCAGAAATGCATATTTGAAACAAATAGCCCCCAATCCAAGAAAATCCAGTACTTCGCTGAAGAATCAGTTTTCGCTCATTAGGGGTTAGATGCTTTGGTAACTTACATACTGCTAGGTAACTGGCAACATCAGCATACTAGGGTGTTTGAACAGCGCCAACAAAGAGATGCTCATTCGGAAATTGATCTTCAACTATTGCTGCATCAGCTAGCTTTGGCATTCTTCAGAGGAAATCAGCTACAGGGTTTTCTTTTCCAGGTCAATCCTTGATTGTAATATCAAATTCCTGCAATAAAATCAGTCATCTAGTTATTCTGCCATTTGTGATAGGCTTGTTTGCTAAATATTTTATAGAAGAATGATCTGTGTACAAGATAACAGGATATCCAGTAATGTAATGTATGAACTTATTGACAGCATGTATAACGGCTAGAAATTCTTTTTCAGTGACAATATAGTTTAATTCAACAAGGGATAGATTTTTTATACTGTAATAAATTGCATATGGTTTTGTATCCTCTTCCTGCCCAAGGACCGCTCCAATGGCTATGTCTGAGGCATCAGATAATATATGGAATGGCAAATCCAAATTTGTTCCTTGAAGGACTGGGGTTGTGAATACGAGTTTCTTCAGATCCTTGAAAGCATACTCACATTTCTCTGTCCAAAGAAAATCAATGTTACCAGTTAGTGCATACAAAGGTGCAACAATACGTGAATAATGTTCTATAAACCTTCTGTAATAACCAGAAAATCCAAGAAAGCTACGTACCTTTGTTTGAGTGGTGGGAGTGGGAATAAGCAGAAGTATTTGGATTTTGGCTGGATCTACCTAAATGCCAGCTGCTGAAATATAGTGTCCTAAAATAAGTCCTTCTATCATCATCATATAACATTTTTCATGGCTTAAACAAAGCTTGGTAGCAATGCAGCGTTGTAGGACTTTTTCTAGTGTATCCAGTGTTGGGTCAAATTCATCTCCGTATGGAGTAAAGTCATCCATATATACTTCCAATCCTTCATTTATTAGGTCTGCAAAACTGGTAAGGATAGCCCTTTGGAATGTGGCAGGGGCATTGCATAAGCCGAAAGGTAAAACTCAGTAGGCAAATGTTCCGAGAGGACAAGTAAAAGTAGTTTTGTCTTGATCTTCAGGGGCAATTTGTATTTGGTTGTACCGACTGAAGCCATCAAGGAAAGAAAAGAATTTCTTTCCAACCAAAGTGTCTAATACTTGGTTGATGAATGGGAGAGGGAAGTGTTCTTTTTGTGTTGCTCTATTTAGCTCCTTGTAGTCCACACAAATTATCCATTTCCCATTCGTTTTTGGTATTACCACAAGCGGGCAGACCCATTTACTATCAGAGATAGGGTAGATAAAGTGAACATCTAAAATTTTTTGAAGTTCAGCTTTTACCACCTCTTTTAGATGAGGATTTAGTCTTCTATGAGGTTGTCTAACAGGTCTTGCATATTTTTCTATGTAAATGTGGTGTGTACATAACTGGGGGTCAATTCCTTTCATATTAGGGTAGTCCCATGCAAATGCTTCTTTATATTTCCATAACATATGGATGAGCTTTGTTTCTTGTTCGGATGTGAGGTTAACATTAATGTTTAAGGTTTTTCTGGGTTCAATTTCCACAATTTTACTATTTGCAACAGACGTGACAGGGATTGCATGATCATGTGTATCTTTCAGAGGATCTTCTTCTAATTCATTATAAAATGTTGCTTTTATCATATGACATTGCGTGTGAGATGTGAGTACAGTTTGACTAATGAAATTATTGATGGCATCATCTTCTGTTTGGTCTTTCAACTCAAGTACTTCTTGTATAATTAATGGAGATCTAATGTTATCAGTAAGATATGATACAGGGTGCCTATTAGTTTTGACTATTGTGACACCTGTCTGTGTTGGGGGATATAGCACTAAATTCTTGATATCGGTTCCCCTAGTTATGATCATATCCCCTTGCCCACAACCAATATAGGCATTGGCAGCAGTGAGCCAAGGTCTTCCTAAGATCAATGGATGTCCATCAAATCGGGTTTTAGGATTTATTATCAGAAAATGGGTTGGATATTCCCAAGAGTCAACCGAGACCATGACATCATGTAGTATGCCCTCTGGCCTAACCACAGATCGGTCAGCCAATTCTAACAAAGTGGAGGTGGTTTCTACAGATGTAATTCCTAGCTTTTGGCAAGTAGTGGTTGTTAAGTTATTGATTGCAGCTCCAAGATGAACTAAGGCACTGGGCAGGGTTTGACCATAAATTCGGACAGTTACTATTGGGTTTCCTGGGTCTTCATATTTAATGGGTGTTTCTTTTTCTGATAATAAGTCAGATAAAGTGCCAACTACTTGAACTCTTGGATTATTTGTTATATTCCTCCTTGGTATTTTTATGCACAATTCTTTAATAGTTTTTACGTATATCGGGATGTCTTGAATGGCTTGGAGGAATGGAATTTTTATGTACAAATTTTGTAATTCTCCCAGAATGTCAAAACTAGGTTGTCGTATAGGTTGAGGTATGACTAATCATTCTGGGAACGAGGGAGAGGATGTGGTTGCTTGATTATGAGTTTGTTGTTTATTCACATCCTCTTCATGTGACAGATGTTCTCTGGGTAACTGATCTTCAATCTGAATTGTTTTATTTCCCTCGGTTTGAACAATACGCCCAGATCTTAGCTGAAGATCATTACACTCCCTCCGATCGGGTCCTACTTCTGGTGTTTCTATGATTTGGAGAGATTGGAATGGTCTATTGTTTGGGTTGGGCTGGGAGTTGCAGTCTTAGATTACACTGGGGATTTTGCTGTAAAGATGGCAGTGTAGGTTGAGGGAGAGGAATAGTTCCTACTGGTTGATGCATTGGTCTCTACCAGTTTATCTGCCAAGCTGAGCTTTATGAAGTAGGGGGAGTCCATTGTGGTGGGTATGGGTTGTTTTGCCAATATGGTGGGGTATAAAGATGGTTCGACCAACTAGATTGGCTTGTGTTATTCAGCCACGGGTTTGCAGAAGGAAATGATTATGGTGACCAATTTAGAAATGGAGGCTAAAATTGAATTTTGCCACATATTATACTGTTGAGCATTATACTGCGGAGACTGAATAGAAGAATTTGGGTCTAGAAACATACCAGTTTGTTGCAGCTGCCACTGACAGTGCTGGTTGAACAAATACACTGATTCTGGCTCTTCTTCTGCTTCCTTATATACTGCTCTCGGTCCAGGTAGTGAGGGATAGCTTTCCGTAGAGTGATCTTTTGTATAGATGGCGCATGTTTGGACTGCATTGAGTGGACACTCCTTATGGCTATGCTTCTTCCTGCATCTGGGACAAAAGATTGCCAAATTCTGTTCTACCTCCATTTGCTTCTACTTGGCCTGCAAGATATCCAGTTGTGTAGTCAGTGTCCCTAGTATATCAGTTCTAAAAATTTCTAATAAATTTCCAATTTCTACATGTGTTACTCCTTCTGATGAGATTTTATTCTCTCTTACAAACTGATCATGTTCTGTTGGTTTTATTCGTGTGCTGCCTCTCGAGCTCCTGATACATAAATCAATAATGTCAGCAAAACTTTCCTGATAAATATCCCATTTTCCCGTAATGTTTAATGTTTCAATCCATTGTTCCTTCATGCCCCTTATTAATGTTGTTTTCAACACATTGTCAGGTAAAGGCAGTGATGCATAGGGGGATATTTGTAGATTATACTAGAAACGTTCCACGTACTCTTCTAATGTTTCATTTGGCCTAGCTATCATCTGAAATATTTCATCTTTCAATTCTCTAGACCTGCAATAGCCCTGATATTTTTTTAGAAAATATTCTTTGATTTGTTCCTAGTTATTTATAACCCCACCACCTAATCCCATAAACCATCTTAAAGCAGCCCCTATTAGTGTAGAGGGAAACAGTTTCAGTTTCTGGGGGTCAGTTGCGTAATCATATCCCCTACACATTACATCAAATTTAAATAAAAATGCATTCGGGTCTTCTGATGTAAGCCCATGGAATGTAAGGATATGTTGAAGAGGGATTGCTTTCATGGAGGCATTTGCTGTAGAATCCATTATGGGGTATTGTAATGTAGAGGTTTGGGTGTTTGGCTGCTTTTGAGCCATTGGGTCAAATATATGCCAATAACCTTCTGGGATATCTAGGAGGGTGTTCCTAGCTCGAGAGGGAATGGATTTGACAGAAATAATTTTAATAGCACTTCCTCTATCTAGAATTATTAACTGTGGAGATTGGGTTTCTCCAACATTAATTTTTGCAGCACTTCCTTTGTCTGGGCTACTCAATGGCTGAGTTGTCCTAAGATGAGATCTCGGTTCCTCAGTGTCCCCTGTCCCTCCTCCTCCTTCACAAAGATTACTTAAATTCCCTTCCTGCAATAGCTCTGGAGTAGAATTTTCAATTTCTTGAAAATCTAGGTCGTCAGTTTGACTATGCACCTTAGCAAAGGCTACAGATGGTGAACCTTTGGCCTAAAGGGAGCTAGTAGGCTATTTAGAAGTAATTTTCCTGGGTCCTACTAAGGTTTGAGATTCGGCTTTCTTATAGATTTTGTCTATGAAGGTTGATCAGCCAAGGGTCACTAGCCTCTTAACTTTTTCTGGCTTTGGTAGAGGTTTGGAATTTTTCTCTGGGTTTTTCTGCTTAGTCATGCACTCAAATTAATTACTAAATCCTACTTAAGCAACAGCAGCAAATCTGCAAGAAAAAGGGCAAAGGAGTAGGGATTTTACATGCTCCACACGTACGTTCTTACCTTCCTTTTTCAAAACCCAATTCTTCCCTAGCAAGCTCGTACACTACTTTGAGAAAAAGAACAATGACTACACTCTTTCCCCGGCAACGGCGCCAAAATGTAGAGCTATAAAAAGGGTCTCTTTCACGTCTAGTTACCTCACATTAATATGTCAATCCTGGAACGTTTTTCTATTTCAAAGAGTGTCTCAGTTTGAGGCTTAGCATTTTCCAGAGTAATGCTCGTAGTATAGTTGTTTTAAAATGCAAAAGTAAATGGATGCGTGTCTACAACTTAACTACTTCAAAAGCCTAAATCACACATTCAGATATTAAGTAATGTATTAGTCAAGGGTTCGGTAGCAATAACCCATCCCTTTAGAAACTGATGGAAAAGAAATCGGAGAACAGATCAGGGGTCTGGGAGCCGGGCAGTAGATGTCGATGGTCACTATAGCCTAAGATCGTCCTTCCAACCAACATAAAAAATAACAAGAAATGGAACGACAGATAAATCGAACAACAATGAAATGGAACAACAACCTTAAAATAGAACGACAATTCAGAAATGGAACATCAATTCATAAATGGAACAACAATTCAGAAATGGAACAATAATTTAGAAATGGAACAAAAATTAAGGAGTAGAGCAGTAACTAAGTCTCACAAGCTATGAATCTATTAAATCACGTGCATTAGTCATAACCAAACATCAATCCTTCATTCTTAGAGATGTACACACAAATCGAACAGCACTGCCTATGGATACATGACGGAACAACACTGCCTACGGATACATGATGGAACAACATTGAAAACCATATAAACACAACATGCTTAATCTGATCCAGTTGTCACTCTAATTAGAAAGCATATGATTGCATCTCAAGATGAAACAGTAATATTCAAGAATCCAATAATCATATAGAATTAGAGCTTGCAAAATGAATTCTGTAATGTTAAGGCATAATCACATAACACAAAGACTCTATAATGGAACAACAGTATCCTGTGGAAACTAACCGTATTATATCAACACCTAAAGGAATAATAATATGATGCAGCCTCAATACAACACTTTTGTTTTTAGGAACATTAATGGATTAAACACGACAGATCATGTGACATAAACTTTATAAAACACGTCAGATTACCAGATCACGTTGATAAGAAAACCAAATAGAAACCACATGTAATGGTACAAGAGAAAGTGTCCTCCAGGGTTGGGCCCTTAGCCTCTAGGGGTACACCGCTTAAGGTTATTTCGGGCTCAAAGATAAAAGAGTAACCAAGTCTGTATTAATGCATGAAGTAAAATTATAGCAGAGCAAGTCTTAACAGGAGATAATGATCACAGTTTTGATCTTTTAAAAGAAATTACATAAGAGCATAACCACGCTTTTAGCTAACAATATTGCCCCTTATATAAGGGTGAAGACAGAGATATCTATATGCAGGAATAGATAAAACAACGATCCCTCAAGATCAAGGATCCTGAGGGATTCGCAGAACCGTTAATCCTGAGTCACTTCTTCTCTTTTCTGTGTCGAGCTGATATCTCCGCTTCCTTTCCTGGGTTGGTCCGTTTTGATCTATTTTGCATGTGGTCTCCCATCGAAGGGACAACAGTTAACCCATCTTTGTCTTTTCCTTTAGGACAACCACTTTTCGTTTTTTCTCCCTCCTGTACATGGAAACGACAATTGTCAGTGTTCTATATTAATCTCACATGTTTTGTTATAATTCTTTATCATTTTCTAAGTTCATGATGCAAAAAGGCGAATAAGTCCTAATGAAAAGATACTGAAATAACCATCAAAACATACCTTCTTTGATACTCCACATTACCTTTGTTAATTGTAAAATTTAGGGTGTAACTTAGTATAATTTTCATTTTTTTAATTAGTCCTAGAAATGTAGCCTTTATTACTAAACAACTCTCGTCTCGTAAGGTCCATATATACTGCGATAGTAGCTTTTAATTGTGATAATTATATGGTTATTTCATAATGATCGCCCATTTCCCGAGATTACATCATTGTTCTAATTTTGATTAAAAAATGGTTCAATTAGATAATTTAAAGGACTCCCTTTTCCACACAATAAATAGTCCCTCTCATTTGCGTTCTAAATCCAACTCAAAGAAATTCCCAAACCTTCATAAATTTTTAAATTTTCTTGAAATCGTGATTCCACGTTTATGGAGAGACAAGAGTATTTCAACAGTTAAATATTTTGTAGGGATCTCTAGAGCCTTCAGATTAGGACATACTTAGCATGTCTCTAACTTGTCGTGGGATTAGTCTAGTTTAAGTGATTTATCTAGTGCCTTTTGTTTCCCTTCTTAGATATACTTTATGGTTTTCCAATTTTGAATAATGTTGAGGTGAGACTTCCCACCTCTAGTGAGGGTAGACATCAATCCTTCCTACCATGCCCTCCTTTATTCCCTCTTGTGGTAAATCCATAGTAGGCTCTCTATAAGGTAGGGAATATTTGTTCTACTCAAGATGCTTTTGGTTTCTCCAAAACCTTTCGGATTATAGGCTAATTTATGTCAGTTTGTGGGTATCATCCTAAGGGTTGATTTAGCAAGAGTCAATATTTCACTTCAAGTCAACTATTTGTAGTACCAAAGGTTTCTTTTCTTCATATTTTGTAAAATCCATTTACAACCATTCTTTCCATAATCACTAGGTCTTATGTATAGTAATAAACAAAATGATTTCAATATTTTTGAAGTTTTATACAATTGTAAAGGAAGAATTATAGGATATTCCTGATTTGATCATTTTATAGCATATGCGGAAATTTTGCATCTTGAGTGTCATTCCTATAGTTAGGAAATTTAGGTCTTGTATTTACTTTAGATTAATTGTATCTCTCTTGGTCCCATCACACAAAAGCAAAACATAATTAACAAAAGAGTTAATGTGTTAAGTTTATAACTATTCCTTCTTTTTTACATGTCAATCTTCTATCTATTTTTTACTCTATTATAGTTATGTTGAGAGAACCTACTCTATAATAAAAAATAACACAAGATCCATTGGACATACCTAGCAAACGCCTCTTGTAAGCATGAAAGAAGAATAATCTTATTCATTAATTAGAATTGCAAAGATATTGAGGAAACACAATTCATTATCTAGTTAACCAATTTCACTCTAAACACTATATGGATGAGTACACTTAAATAAAGCTAGTTCAATCTATCATATGACTTAGAAAGTGTTGTAGCAGCTACAACCACCCTCCAAAATTTTACCTTAGCTTTGTTTTGGAGCCTCACTACGAAGCATCCTAGCAACATGTCTTGCACAATCAAGTACATAGGCTTCATTGGTTTTTTAATAGCTTGCCAACCTATGCATGATAGTTCATTTCACCCCCCTCAAAGGCTACCTTTTCGAACTTGGACCAACTACTGGCTGAGAAGTTGCCTCAAAAAATTGTGCAATTCCGGAGGCGAACCAACATTCCCTCCAAAAATTGCACAAATCGATTGGGAAGCCTATTGGGCCCGAAAATTGCATAATCCAGTCAATGAGCCTTCCTCAAGAAAATTGTGCAATCTGGCCCAATAGTGTAGCTCAGCCCAAACATTGTGCAATTCTAGGCAACACTCAATTGCTCCTCGTATAAATTATGTAATCCCTCTCGACAACCAACCCAACTCCTCTCAGAGATTGCACAAAATTCCCTCTCAGTCACATCGGTTGTTGCATGTGCCTTCAGGTTGACCAATTCCACCTGGGACCTAGCAACTTTACATGCATGCATGGGATCCTTTTTCATGAAATAGAAAAAAATAAACATGCAAAAATAATCCCTATATTTTAGGGATCTATTTTTAGCAGTTGGAGGTTGCATGCAATGATCGTTTAAGAAACTTTCCTCCAAGTGTCGCTTTTTCCTAGATTTGCAACATGCACATCATGATCCACAAACTTATTTATTCGGTTCTTGAGAGATCATCCTTCACATCGATCTTGGAACTTTGATATCCCACAACACAACTATGAATGTTCGGCACATCCAAATCAATTATTTCTGGGTAACTTTGCTTTACTTTTCTTTTGCAGCATTTCTATCACTTTTCGTGCTTTGGATTGTGTGAGTGTTGTCTACTTCATTTCTATGAATGCTTTCTGTCACTTTCATGCATGTTAACCTATAAAAGCACCAGTTCAGTTTTTGTTTGCATCTCACTGTTGTCGCATGCATGACACTGTTTTACATGAACAATCATCGAATAAGTGACTCGTTTCACACACATGCATGTTATTTTATTTTCTGAATCTTGCATTCATTGTTTTCATGAATAATCATTCACTACAACTAATACTCAATATCGGCATGCATTCACATCTTCATATACTTCCGGTGGCCCGTCGGTGGGTCTAGGACCCCATGGCTTGGACTCTGCTTTACCTTCCTCCCAAAAAATGCACAAATCTAGCGAATTAGTGCCATCCAATCTTTCCTTGTATAATTTTGAGAGGAAGTTTATGCTGGCCTAGAAAATTGCACAATGTAATCCTTGGGCCTGCATCACTTTCCACCTGAATTTTCACATTGTTCAATCTCAACACCGAGAAGGCCAATGTACCTTGCACATTGCGCAATTCTAGGAGTCACCCAGCCTCCCAATAGTCTATATTTCCTTTTGCATAGTTCTAGTAGTCATTCTCCTAGACTTTGAGTGAAAATTGTGCAATCCTTACTAGCAGTTCCCCAAGTATGTTGCACGTCAGTCCTTAAAATTTTATTTGGTTTTAAATTACATATTTCTTTCCATGCATGTCACCATGTCTCTAGATATAGTAGATGTTTCTCCATCTCTGAGAAGTTTAGGATCAATGGGCTCTAAGAGAGTAATGTCGAAGGACACCGACGGAAGCGCAACTAGAGCAAGAGCTGATAGAGTGTCTATGTGTTTGCCGATTTATGAATACATCAGGTTGTTTGTAGAAAAAGAAATCAATATTAATTTGCAAGACATCAATTATGCATTCTCAGGCACAATCGGGGAAGATATTGAAGACTGCCAACTCTATGTGAACATTCATAATTCCAACTTTTACCGGATTGCATGGAGATACCATGCATTCCCATGCACGGACATGATACAATGGACCATATCGCATATTGATCCCAAGATGATGGCAACGAGCAGTGTCAGTGGGACAGAGATTGCTACCTTCAAGGCATAGGATTATCAATAGATGTACCACTTGCTGAAGCCAGTGATCACCATGGAGACACCCTTCAGCATGCCCAACAATAGTACCAACTCCATGGATATCTTGAAGAACTAGGTGAAAGAGCTAGCCAAATTTAGGATGACAGGACGAATATACTATGGAAGGTGTATCAGCACTTGATCATCTTTGCATGTCATTTGTATGGTTAAGAGAGTGCGAAGACCTTCTTGCAGAGCTGGGTGGTCAAATTAGATGATCTGGTTGGTGAAGGCAAAGCATGAAATTGGCTTGACATGTTGGCTCACAGGCTGAAGGAATAGGTAACAGGAGCTCAGAAAGTGCCCAAAGGTCAACAAGTAGAAATCTACATGTCTGCTTAAATCTTCGACGCAATCTCTGCTCGTAAGGAGTTCCTGGGCTTGAAGTGGGCATGGACATTAGCAGAAGCCTCTGTGAACACTTACTATAAATATCTTTAAGAATACAACTTCCATGGAGTCATCACATAGCTGTCAGATCATTTTGTCACCCCAGTGTACAAGATGATATTTGAGGACAATCCACCTTTCATTTTGAAGGAAGCAATGGAGGCATTGATCGACATAGTGGATTGGTATGCCTAACCTCTTAACACCTTCATATGGATGTACAACACGAAGAAACCTGTGCATGTTTTGTCAAAGTTTTCCATGGAAAAACTTGTGATGCAAGAAGTTTTATTCCACATCTCGGCAGGACTATCAGCCATGTTGCACTAGAAGAAGAAGGCACATTGTCCCAATCTTCCCTTTTGTATCAGTTTGTATGAGATACAAAATCTCAAGCATGCAGATGTTGAGATTGAAGAGTTTCAAACATTCACTTACGTCACCTAAAGCTTCAATCCATATGACCCTCATTATTTTGTGAAGGATCACTACGTGAGAGTATAGTTTGCCTGGATCCACAAGGTGTGTCTTTGGGTTGAGTTAGACCCATGGAGATATTTTCATAGCTTATGCAAGTCCAATGAACTAGTCAACATCATTGTGGAGTGGTTAGCAAAGAAGTATCTAGGAGAGCACCAACAATAGAGGTAAACATACCGGCGCACGATGAAGGCAAGAGAAATATTGTCAACAATGTAGAGGCAAAACAAGGCTGCAAGTTTAGAGAAGACCCAGTTCTGTAGAAATAAGCTTTAGAAATAGAGAAGAAGAGGCAAGAACATGATAGAAGGACTGCGCAAATTCAGAGAGGAAAAAGAGGGTCCAAGAAATAGGAAAGGATTTGAATGAGTTAAAGGAGAAACTCTGGAAGGAACAAGAGATACATGGACAGGAGAAGGAAGCACATCAAGGATAAACACAACAGGGCATGCAAAATATATATATTGATGAAACTGCACCTATACAGGTGGTAGACTCATCTAAGTAGCTAGCACAAAGCAGGAAGGGTGAGCCATCATAGGAGAAAAATTTTGCTCAAGAGTTTGAAGGAGCACTCGAGTAGATGGATATGGAGATGGAGAAGCTAGAGTTAGAGCAAGACATTGACCTCATGCCTTACCACCAAGAGTTCGATCCACCATCTTCACTAGATCCAAAGGTAGATAAAGTCCTAAGTGACCAAGGGGACTTTAAGCTCCTTGGAGACAATCGAGAAGAAGATATGCACAAAATAACACTTGACAAGTCGCATCATAGAGTTGTGAAATCATGTAGATTTTCTACTCCAGATGCCCATTCATCACCTACGCATTTTGAGGAACGAGTGATCATATCTGATGCGCGTATCATCCTAAGGGTTGATTTAGCAAGAGTCAATATTTCACTTCAAGTCAACTATTTGTAGTACCAAAGGTTTCTTTTCTTCATATTTCGTAAAATCCTTTTAAATCCATTCATTCCATAATCATTAGGTCTTATGTATATTAATAAACAAAATTATTTCAATCTTTTTTAAGTTTTATACAATTGTAAAGGAAGAATTGTAGGATATTCCTGATCTAATCATTTTCTAGCATATGCGAAAATTTTGCATCTTGAGTGTCATTCCTATAGTTAGGAAATTTAGGTCTTGTATTTACTTTAGTTTAATTGCATATCTCTTGGTCCCATCACACAAAAGAAAAACATAATCAACAAAAGAGTTAATGTGTTAAGTTTATAACTATTCCTTCTTTGTTACATGTCAATCTTATATCTATTTTTTACTCTATTATAGTTATGTTGAGAGAACCTACTCTATAATAAAAAATAACACAAGAGCCATTGGACATACCTAGCAAACGCCTCTTGTAAGCATGAAAGAAGAATAATCTGATTCATTAATTAGAATTGCAAAGATATTGAGGAAAGACAATTCATTATCTAGTTAACCTATTTCACTCTAAACATTATATGGATGAGTACACTTAAATAAAGCTAGTTCTATCTATCATATGACTTAGAAAGTGTTGTAGTGGCTACAACCACCCTCCAAAATTTTACCTTAGCTTTGTTTTGGAGCCTCCCTACCAACCATCCTAGCAACATGTCTTGCACAATCAAGTACATAAGCTTCATTGGTTTTTTAATAGCTTTCTAACCTATGCATGACAGTTTGTTTCACCCCACTCAAAGTCTACCTATTTGAACTTGGACCAACTACTGGCTAAGAAGTTGCCTCAAAAAATTATGAAATTATTGAGGGGAACCAACCTTCCCTCCAAAAATTGCACAAATCGATTGGGAAGCCTATTGGGCCCAGAAATTGCATAATCCAGTCAATGAGCCTTCCTCAAGAAAATTGTGCAATCTGGACAAATAGTGTAGCTCAGCCCAAAAATTGTGCAATTCTAGGCAACACTCAATTGCTCCTCGTATAAATTACGTAATCTCTCTCGACAACTAACCCAACTCCTCTCAGAGATTGCACAAAATTCCCTATCAGTCACGTCGGTTGTTGCATGTGCCTTCAGCTTGACCAATTCCACCTGGGACCTAGCAACTTGACATGCATGCATGGGATCCTTTTTCACGAAATAGAAAAAATAAACATGCAAAAAGAATCCCTATATTTTAGGGATCTATTTTTAGTAGCTGCAGGTTGCATGCAAAGATCGTTTAAGAAACAATCGTCCAAGTGTCGCTTTTTCATAGATTTGTAACATGCACATCATGATCCACAAACTTATTTATTTAGTTCTTGAGAGCTCATCCTTCACATCGATCTTGGAGCTTTGACATCCCACAACACAGCTATGAATCTTCGGCACATCCAAATCAGTTATTTCTGTGTAACTTTGCTTTACTTGTCTTTTCCAGCATTTCTATCACTTTTCGTGCTTTGGCTTGTGTGAGTGTTGTCTACTTCATTTCTATGAATGCTTGTTGTCACTTTCATGCATGTTAACCTATAAAAGAACCATTTTAGTTTTTGTTTGCATCTCACTGTTGTCACATGCATGACACTGTTTTACATGAAAATTCGTCGAATTGGCGACTCGTTTCACACACATGCATGTTATTTTATTTTCTGAATATTGCATTCATTGTTTTCATGAATAATCATTCACTACAACTAACACTCAGTATCGCCATGCATTCACATCTTCAGATGCTTCTAGTGGCTCGGCAGCAGTTCTAGGAAACCATGGCCTGGACCCTGCCTTAACTAGACAACATTTCACAATTCAGAGAGGGGAGGCTTTACCTTCCTCCTAGAAAATGCACAAATCTAGCCAATTAGTGCCATCCATTCTTGCCTTGTACAATTTTGAGAGGAAGTTTGTGCTGGCCTAGAAAATTGCGCAATGTAATCCTTGGGCCTGCATCACTTTCCACTTGAAATTTCACATTGTGCAATTATAAGAGTCACCCAACCTCCCAACAATCTATATTTCCTTTTACATAGTTCTAGTAGTCAGTCTCCCAGACTCCTAGTGAAAATTGTGTGATCCTTAATAGTAGTTCCCCAAGTATGTTGCACGTCAGTCCTCAAAATTTTATTTGGTTTTAAATGACATATTTATTTCCATGCATGTCGTCATGTATCTAGATATAGAAGATGTTTTTCCATCTCTGAGAAGTTCAGGATCAATGGGATCTAAGAAAGTAATGTCAAAGGACACCGACGGAAGCACAACTAGAGCAAGACCTGATAGAGTGTCTATGTGTTTGTCGATTTATGAAGACATCAGGTTGTTTGTAGACAAGGAAATCAATATTAAATTGCAACACATCAATTATGCATTCTCAGGCACAATCAGGGAAGATCTTGAAGACCGCCAACTCTATGTGAACATTCATAAGTCCGACTTTTACCGGATTGCATGCAGATACCTTGCATTCCCGTGCACGGACATGATACAATGGACCATATCGCACACTGATCCCGAGATGATGGCAATGAGCAGTGTCAGTGGGACAGAGATTGGTACCTTCAAGATAGGATGATCAACAGATGTAGCACTTTTCGAAGCCAGTGATCACCATGGAGACACCCTTCAGCATGCCATGCAATAGTACCAACTCCTTGGATATCTTGAAGAACTAGGTGAAAGAGCTAGCCAAATTCAGGATGACACCCAACCATATTTATAGGGTGAATATACTGTGGAAGTTGTGTCAGCCTTTGATCATCTTTGCAAGTCATTTGTATGGTTAAGAGAGCGCGAAGACCTTCTTGCAGAGTTGGGCGATCAAATTAGATGAACTGGTTGGTGAAGGCAAAGCATGAAACTGGCTTGATATGTTGGCTCACAGGCTGAAGGAATAGGTAACAAGAGCTCAGAAACTACCCAAAGGTCAACAAGTAGAAATATACATGTCTGCTTAGATCTTCGATGCAATCTTTTCTCGTAAGGAGTTCCCGGGCTTGAAGTGGGGATGGACTTTAGCGGAAGCCTCTGTGAACACTTACTATAAATATTTTTAAGAATGTAACTTCCATGGAGTCATCACATAGTTGTCAGATCATTTTGTCACCCTAGTGTTCAAGATGATATTTGAGGACGATCCACCTTTCATTTTGAAGGAAGCAATGGAGGCACTGATCGACATAGTGGATTGGTATGCCTAACCTCTTAACACCTTCATACGGATGTTCAACATGGAGAAATTTCTGCATGTTTTGTCGAAGTTTTCCATGGCAAAACTTGTGATGCAAGAAGTTTTATTCCACATCATGGCAGGACTGTCAGCTAAGTTGCACTAGAAGAAGAAGGCACATTGTCCCACTCTTCCTTTTCGTATCGGTTTATACGAGATACAAAATCTCAAGCATGTGGATGTTGAGATAGAAGAGCTTCGAAAATTCACTTACATCACCTAAAGCTTCAATCCATATGACCCTCATTATTTTGTGAAGGATCACTACGCGAGAGTATAGTCTCCCTGGATCCACGAGGTGTGTCTTTGGGCTGAGGAAGACCCATGGAGATATTTTCATAACTTCTGCAAGCCCAATGAACTAGTCACCATTATTGTGGAGTGGTTAGCAAAGAAGTATCTAGGAGAGCACCAATAATAGAGGTAAACATATCAGCACATGACGAAGGCAAGAGAAATATTGTCAACAATGTAGAGGCAAAACAAAGCTGCAAGTTTAGAGAAGACCCAGTTCTGTAGAAAGAAGCTTTAGAAATAGAGAAGAAGAGGCAAGAACATGACAGGAGGACTGCGCAAAGTCAGAGAGAAAAAAGAGGGTCCAAGAAATAGGAAAGGATTTGAATGAGTTAAAGGAGAAACTTTGGAAGGAACAAGAGCTACATGGACAGGAGGAGGAAGCACATCAATGACAAACACAACAGGGCATGCAAAATACATATATTGATGAAACTGCACCCATACAGGTGGTAGACTCATCTCAGTAGCTAGCACAGACTAGGCAAGGTGAGCCATCATAGGAGAAAGACTTTTCTCAAGAGATTGAAGGAGCACTAGAGTAGATGGATATGGAGATGGAGAAGCTAGAGTTAGAGCAAGACATTGACCTCATGCCTTACCACCAAGAGTTCGATCCACCATCTTCACTAGATCCAAAGGTGGATAAAGTCCTAAGTGACCAAGGGGACTCTAAGATCCTTGGAGACAATCGAGAAGAAGATATGCACAAAATATCATTTGACAAGTCACAACATAGAGTTGTGAAATCATGTAGAGTTTCTACTCCGGATGCCCATTCATCACCTACGCAATTTGAGGAACGAGTGATCATATCTGATGCGCATATCATCCTAAGGGTTGATTTAGCAAGAGTCAATATTTCAATTCAAGTCAACTATTTGTAGTACCAAAGGTTTCTTTTCTTCATATTTCGTAAAACCCATTTACAGCCATTCATTCCATAATCATTAGGTCTTATGTATATTAATAAACAAAATTATTTCAATCTTTTTGAAGTTTTATACAATTGTAAAGGAAGAATTGTAGGATATTCCTGATTTGATCATTTTCTAGCATATGCAGAAATTTTGCATCTTGACTGTCATTCCTATAGCTAGGAAATTTAGGTCTTGTATTTACTTTAGTTTAATTGTATCTCTCTTGGTCCCATCACACAAAAGCAAAACATAATCAACAAAGATTTAATGTGTTAAGTTTATAACTATTCCTTCTTTTTTACATGTCAATCTTATATCTATTTTTTACACTATTATAGTTATATTGAGAGAGCCTACTCTATAATAAAAAATAACATAAGAGCCATTGGACATACCTAGCAAGCGTGTCTTGTAAGCATGAAAGAAGAATAATTTGATTCATTAATTAGAATTGCAAATATATTGAGGAAAGACAATTCATTATCTACTTGACCAATTTCACTCTAAACACTATACGGGTGAGTACACTTAAATAAAGCTAGTTCGATATATCATATGACTTAGAAGGTGTTGTAACAGCTACAACCTCCCTCCAAAATTTTACCTTAGCTTTGTTTTGGAGCCTCCCTACCAACCATCCTAGCAACATGTCTTGCACAATCAAGCACATAAGATTCATTAGTTTTTTAATAGCTTTCCAACCTATGCATGATAGTTTGTTTCACCCCCCTCAAAGTCTACCTATTCGAACTTGGACAAACTACTGCCTGAAAAGTTGCCTCAAAAAATTGTGCAATTCTAGAGGCGAACCAACCTTCCCTCCAAAAACTTCACAAATCGATTGGGAAGCCTATTGGGCCCAGAAATTGCATAATCCATTCAATGAGACTTCCTCAAGAAAATTGTGGAATCTGGCCCAATATTGTAGCTCAGCCCAAAAATTCTGCAATTCTAGACAACACTCAATTGCTCCTCATATAAATTACGTAATCCCTCTCGACAACCAACCCAACTCCTCTCTGAGATTGCACAAAATTCCCTCTCAGTCAAGTCGGTTGTTGCATGTGCCTTAAGGTTGACAAATTCCACCTAGGACCTAGCAACTTGACATGCATGCGTGGGATCCTTTTTCACGAAATAGAAAAAATAAACATGGAAAAAGAATCCCTATATTTTAGGGATCTATTTCTAGTAGCTGGAGGTTGCATGCAAAGATCGTTTAAGAAACTTTCCTCCAAGTGTCACTTTTTCCTAGATTTGTAACATGCACATCAAGATCCACAAACTTATTTATTCGGTTATTGAGAGCTCATCCTTCACATCAATATTGGAGCTTTGACATCCCACAACACAGCTATGAATCTTCGGCACATCCAAATAAGTTATTTCTGGGTAACTTTGCTTTACTTGTCTTTTGCAGCGTTTCTATCACTTTTCATGCTTTGGCTTGTGTGAGTGTTGTCTACTTCATTTCTATGAACGCTTGTTGTCATTTTCATGCATGTTAACCTATAAAAGCACCATTTTAGTTTTTGTTTGCATCTCACTGTTGTCGCATGCATGACACTATTTTACATGAATAGTCGTCAAATCAGTGACTCATTTCACACACATGCATGTTATTTTATTTTTCTGACTCTTGCATCCATTGTTTTCATGAATAATCATTCACTACAACTAACACTCATTATCGACATGCATTCACATCTTCACATGCTTCGAGTGGCCCATCAGTGGTTCTAGGAAACCATGGCGTGGACTCTGCCTTAACTAGACAACATTGCGCAATTCAGAGAGGGGAGGCCTTACCTTCCTCCCAGAAAATGCACAAATCTAACCAATTTGTGCCATCCAATCTTTCCTTGTACAATTTTGAGAGGAAGTTTATGTTGGCCTAGAAAATTGTGCAATGTAATCCTTGGGCCTGCATGACTTTCCACTTGAAATTTCACATTGTGCGATCTCAACACCGACAAGGCCAATATGCCTTGCAGATTGCGCAATTCCAAGAGTCACCCAACCTCCCAACAGTCTATATTTCCTTTTGCATAGTTCTAGTGGTCAGTCTCCTAGACTCCCACTGAAAATTGTGCAATCCTTACTAGTAGTTCCCCAATTATGTTGCACGTCAGTCCACAAAATTTTATTTGGTTTTAAATGACAGATTTTTTTCCATGCATGTTGCCATGTCTCTAGATATAGCAGATGTTTTTCCATCTCTGAGAAGTTCAGGATCAATGGGCTCTAAGAGAGTAATGTCAAAGGACACCGACAGAAGCGCAACTAGAGCAAGAGCTGATAGAGTGTCTATGTGTTTGCCGATTTATGAAGACATCAGGTTGTTTGTGGACAAAGAAATCAATATTAAATTGCAAGACATCAATTATGAATTCTCAGGCACAATCAGGGAAGACCTTGAAGACCGCCAACTCTATGTGAACATTCATAAGTCCGACTTTTACCGGATTGCATGCAGATACCTTGCATTCCCATGCACGGACATGATGCAATAGACCATATCGCACACTGATCTGAAGATGATGGCAATGAGCAGTGTCAGTGGGACAAAGATTGCTACCTTCAGGGCATAGGATTATCAACAAATGTACCACTTTCCAAAGCCAGGGATCACCATGGAGACACCCTTCAACATGCCTAGCAATAGTACCAACTCCAGGGATATCTTGAAGAACTAGGTGAAAGAGCTAGCCAAATTTAGGATGACACCCAACCAAATTTTTAGGAAGAATATACTATGGAAGGTGTATCAGTACTTGATCGTCTTTGCATGTCATTTGTATGGTTAAGAGAGAGCGAAGACCTTCTTGCAGAGTTGGGTGATGAAATTAGATGAACTGGTCGGTGAAAGCAAAGCATGAAACTAGCTTGACATGTTGGCTCACAGGCTAAAGGAATAGGTAACAGGAGCTCAAAAACTGCCCAAAGGTCAACAAGCAGAAATCTACATGTTTTCTTACATCTTCGATGCAATATTTTCTCATAAGCAGTTCCCAGGCTTGAAGTGGGCATGGACATTAGCGGAAGCCTCTGTGAACACTTACTGTAATTATTTTTAAGAATGCAACTTCCACAGAGTCATCACATAGTTATTAGATCATTTTGTCACCCCAGTGTACAAGATGATATTTGAGGACTGATCCAGGTGGATATTGGTGGCCACCTGCCAAGTCCATCTGGACCCCCATCATTGTCCCTTTCAGCATTTTCAGTTTCCTTAATTGTAGCACAACTTACTATTTTTAGCAGTTTTTCGGGTCTTGAACTTCCGGAGCCGTTTTGAGGCCCTAAACGACGTTTTTTGGGGAATCCGGGTGCA
>APFE031714660.1:261898-289061 GCA_000404065.3 Pinus taeda
CCGGAGCCATTTTGAGGCCCTAAACGACGTTTTTTGGGGAATCCGAGGGCAACACGGGTCCATGGAACATGGACTGTGTTGCCCGTTCCAACAATGATAGTGCTCGAATAGATCTTTCTAATGAGCTATTGTACGCGTCAAACGGAGATCATATGCTAAAGTTACGACCCCGGGAAGTTGATGTACCAACTTACCCCCAAACGGGGCCCACAGTTTTGCGTTTCATCTCCTAGGGTTAGGTTCTGGAATGTTAAGGGTTTTTTTTCATTGTTTCTCAATAATAAATAGGCCTTCGAGCCTCATTGTAACACAAGTTGGGAATAGTTCAGAGACATGTAGCCGCACATCTCTTCTCAGAGATAAGCTACCATCGTCCTAGCTGGTTTATTTCCAATTCTGGTTGTAAGTAGATTTCGGTATTTTCCATTAATGAAATGAAGTGTTATTTCCGCTGCATCTCTTTATTTATGGTTATCGCATCTCTGTGTTTATGGTTGTCTCTGTAATCTATTGCGTTCCTGTTTAAGTTCGGATCAAGGACAATCCACCTTTCATTTTGAAGGAGGCAATGGAGGCACTGATCGACATAGTGGATTGGTACGCCTAACCTCTTAACACCTTCATATGGATGTACAACATGGAGAAAACTCTACATGTTTTGCTGAAGTGTTCCATGGAAAAACTTGTGATGCAAGAAGTTTCATTCCACATCTCGGCAGGACTGTCAGTTAAGTTGCACTAGAAGAAGAAGGCACATTGTCCAACTCTTCCATTTCGTATCGGTTTATACGAGATACAAAATCTCAAGCATGCGAATGTTGAGATAGAAGAGTTTTGAAAATTCACTTACGTCACCTAAAGCTTCAATCCATATGACCCTCATTCTTTTGTGAAGGATCTCTACGCGAGAGTATAGTTTCCTTGGATCCACTAGGTGTGTCTTTGGGCTGAGGAAGACCCACGGAGATATTTTCATTGCTTTTGCAAGCCCAATGAACTAGTCGACATCATTGTGGAGTGGTTAGCAAAAAAGTATCTAGGAGAGCACAAACAACAGAGGTAAACATACCGGCACACGACAAAGGCAAGAGAAATATTGTCAACAATGTAGAGGCAAAACAAAGCTGCAAGTTCAGAGAAGGCCCACTTCTGTAGAAAGAAGCTTTAGAAATAGAGGCAAAGAGGCAAAACATGATAGGAGGACTGTGCAAAGTCAGAGAGAAAAAAGAGGGTCCAAGAAATAGCAAAGGCTTTGAATGAGTTAAAGGAGAAACTCTGGAAGGAAGAAGAGCTACATGGACGGGAGAAGAAAGCACATCAAGGACAAACACTGCAGGGCGTGCAAAATACATATATTGATGAAACTGCACCCATACAGGTGGTAGACTCATTTCAGTAGCTAGCACAAAGTAGGCAGGGTAAGCCATCATAGGAGAAAGAATTTTCTCAAGAGATTGAACGGGCACTCGAGTAGATGGATATGGAGATAGAGAAGCTAGAGTTAGAGCAAGACATTGACCTCATGCCTTACCACCAAGAGCTTGATCCACCATCTTCACTAGATCCAAAGGTAGATAAAGTCCTAAGTGACCAAGGGGACTCTAAGATCCTTGGAGACAATTGGGAAGAAGATATGCACAAAATATCATTTGACAAGTCCTAGCATAGAGTTGTGAAATCATGTAGAGTTTCTACTCCAGATGCCCATTGATCACCTACGCAGTTTGAGGAACGAGTGATCATATCTGATGCGCGTAAGCATCCATCATCATTGGTTGATGCTCTGAGAGCATATTTTGAAGCCACTCGCTTGAGTGTTTTCTTCTTCATAATAGAGAAGGAGTGAATGGCTAAGGACTTACAGACAACTAGGAAGGGAGAAGAACTCGTTACAGCATCCACCTAAGCAGAGTTGAAGAAGGTGGTATCAAATGAAGTATCATTCCTTGAGAAAGTGTTATGGGCATTGTATTCCAGATTTGGTAGTGTGCATAAGCTAGTTTTCCATTCGATGGTTGGAAGTACTAATGTGCTAAGAGAGCATGTATCTTGTCAAACATGCATAATGTTTTTGACCACATGCAAACATGGAAAATGAGACACAAGGGATCCCTGTTACACTTTCACAAGATGATGAAGTCCGAAGCTATTGAGTTGAAGGCACGTATCTGGAGTCAGATCCAAAACTATGAAGAAATCCCACCACTCATCACTAGTTTGTAGGATTCACATGCATGGTTGTTCATAAGCATGGATGTTTTTGTGCACACACATGTGATCCTATCTATTAGGACACTGACCGAGGCAAAGACAAAAAGACACAAGTCCGACTGGATCTAGACTTGTACTTTGATGAGTTGATGTGCATAGCCACCAACACAGACTTGGCGATCAATGCAGACATTATGCATCAAAATGTCATTGGTCCAACCACACTAAAGGCAATGATACACATGTTATCAAATGAGTTGGATAAAGGAGCCAAGAAAGTGTACACAAATGCAACAAAGGCAAGAGTTCGTTTCTAGAAAGATGTCACCATAGGGTACAGGAACATCATCATGGACTACTAAGCATGGAATCAGTTCACCACCATCAACAATCATGATGATTTCAAAGAGTTGGTCTTCCCACAGTTGTCCGAGTCATAGTGATGTCTTGTATGGCTTACTCAAGCCTATTTTGTCTCACATGAGTACATGTGTAGATTGTATATAAGGTCTTGTCAAGTGGAATTTCAAGTGTTGATAGCTAAATGAAATAGTCATACAGGAGTTGAAGAGTCATTAGCATAGATGAACAATCACAAAGGGTAATGTCAAGGGTCACCCCAACCTTTGCTTTATATAGTACCTCATAAATCACTTTGCTTTATATAGTACCTCATAAATCACTGTAGAGGCTTTTAGGCAACCAAGCTTCTGATAGGAGCCTCTTAGAGAAATCTTAGAGAGTATTGTAATGATCCTTGGCTTCTCCAAAGTGCAGAGCTAGTACATCTATTTGGAGGAGAAAGTGGTAGTGACTGTGACATTCTACTATTGGGGCTAGTGCTTGGTCATGGTTGTACTCTATGATTGGAAATTTCACTTCTTAATATAATAGAGCCATCACATTTCATGCATATGTTGTTATTGTATCTAAGCTAACTCGGTTACTCTAATGATATATGTATTTTTTGCTTACGCATTCACGTATGGACTCGTTTTGTATAAGTATGTATGCATATTACTCAAATGTGTTGTTGGTTTAGCCTTCACATTGGATTGTTAGTTAACTGTCTTTCCATTTTGTAATGCATCTTCGCTCATGTGTTCCCTTCCAAGCCATGTGCTATCACAGTTTTCCAAGGGGCGCACTCACCTCATTTTATGTCTGTTATAACCATTCATGCACCTTCCTTGGCTTGTTTCACATGTCACACCCTTGCTACCAACAAGTACATCTTACTTGTCTCTATTCACAACTGCAGTCAAGGAAATATTGTAAGACCCACTACTAGGACTCCTACACCAAATGTCTAAGGTCTAGTTGGGACTGCACACCATGGAGATCCCCTGAGATGTTTGCGGGTCCAACACCATCAATAGAAAAACAACCTCACTAACATTGCTCGTAATTTCTCAATTTGGTTTTATACAATCCTTATAGCAATACTCTTATTTCATAATGGATTTCATTATTTGTTTCACTGGAAGGATGTTAAATCATTATGACATGGAATTAGCTTAGTGGTTTTTGTTCGTTCATGCAATAATGTTTGCAATGATTTTGTATATTTAATTGCATCGCGATATGGATATGAAATCATCAAAAGTTTCATTCTTGTCTAATTTTTGGGATTATAGCATAAAATATTGAATTTAAAGCTCTCAAATCCTTCTTCTGTTTTTTAATTTGTCAACAATTCTTATTTGCTCTATTTGAAGGAAGTCATAGAACCCCTACGTGAATTCTATTGTCCAGCTATGTGATTGAGGGATCTTATTGTTGGGTCTAAAATGCGGATGCAAATTAGAGTTTCATTTACTATAAATCCAGGTAAGTAAACTTTGAGGATCATCCAATATATATGGACTTAGAGACAAACTAACCTAAGCTAGGTGAAGAAATTCCAAAGCTCCCTTACAGGAGGTCTTTCATTGGGATCTCGAACACCTATTTAGTCATTTAACAAAATGTAATCTAAAGACATTGTGACAAGTGTAAGAAATATTAAAGCTCCCTTACAGGAGAATGTTCATTAATATTTCTAATCATTTTAATCAACAAACTATTTAAACTAATGAAATTAAACATTAGATAACAAATCAGATTCATTGAAAGAAACATTAATACTTTGTTACGAAAGGTCATTCGTTAATATTTAAAACATATGAACCTAATGAAATTGACAAACAAACATAAAATGAAAGATTACCAAAACAAAAGTTTACTTTATAGACAATGGGGGTCCTTCCAAGGATTCACAAGCACATCAAAAGAGAAGTCAAATGTAGAAGATCAAAAAAGCTCCATTTTATTTATCTTCAATTGCAATTTTCAATTACAAGTTCTACATCCTAGGAGGTTCTAAAATCTCCATTACAATGATTCGAAACTCTAACTTCTAATTACAAACTTATAAGATCCTAACGTTCTAAATTCTAACTTCTCAATTCTAAATTCTAAATTCCAAAGTTACAAATGAAGGAGATAACACTCCTATTTATACAAAGGTTATGATAATAAACTCATAAATGTGGATGCACTATTCCTTATTGAAATCCACATATCTTTCAACCAATGGTGACACATAACTCTATCCTCCATGATATTCTCCAAGAGGTCCATGATCTTATCCATGAGGTTCATGATCTTCTCAGAATCGAATTTGAACATAGAGTGCCACATTAGGGTGCCTTAGAAGCTTCCTTTGTACCTACACATGTCAATCAACTCAGTTTAATTGTTAGGTATAAGTATATGGATTCCAAAGTTTAACCATAAATTCTCTTTAAAATACTAAGGATTAATAATGTTTTGCAAAACACAATGGTAACCCATTTAATGATGAAAGTGAAGCTACTGTGATGACGTGGTGGTCGAATAGAGGTGAGAAATGTGTGAATGGAGAGAAAGTGAATTTTGAATGGAGTGAAAGTGGATGAATTTTAAGGATAATTCCTAGGCCCAACATACCGCCAAACTGAAGGTATTACATGTCCTCATGCAATCTATTACATTACTTTCGATACTTGAGATTTGGCTTAAACTTTGCATGATATTATTTACTTAACTTTTGCAAAGTGTTTTTGATGAATTGCAACTTGGTTGGTTCTTGTGTGTCAACCATATTTTTTTTGTTGCATTCAATTTTAATGTATGATCTTTGCATATTCATAATGTGATTTTTGTTTCAAATTACTTTTGTTAGAATGCATCATGGTTAGTTCTTGGGTAACAACCATGATTGTGTTGAATCTAATTAGCTTTTAAGTACTTTTTACAAATCCATTTATATTCTCATGTAATATATTTTTAAGGTATGTGGGTTTTAGAATGTGATATATGAATGTGACAAAGTATGTAAATGTATCCCCCCCCCCCAAACTAATGGTTTTGGCAATTTTGTGAAATGAGGAAAGAAAGTTTTTTTCCAAAAATTATCATTCTAGCTTTCAAGGAATTAAATGGTTAAAATTTATAAAATTTCCTACATCAACTTAACCTTTCAAAAATGGATGAGGGTTGTGCAGGTGTGGCTTCAAAATTCTGATCATAGTCTTCTTTACATGGTTGTGAAAATGGTGGATAAAGTTGAAAGAGTGAATCTTTTATTGTTGCTGCATCTGCTACTAAATCTGTTGCTATATCTTATGTTGAATGTTTGGAATCTACGGTTGAATGTGGCTGGAAATGTATAAGGCTTGGAAGGTATACAAAATTTAGAATTTACACTTCCCTCTAGCCTTATTTATTGCCTTGTCCTCAAGTCATTTACATCAAAAAGTAAGAAGTAATGAATGTAATTCTGCTTCCTCTGGTACAAAGTGATTGGTCTTCAAGTCTTCAATGTTCTTTGGCACAATTCTTGTCATGCGAATAAATGTTTCAGTGTCAAACATAACAAGAAATTGTTAACTTAGTGGCCATTGATGGATGCCACTAATCAACACAAAATCTCCCATCTTTGATGTGGATGAGAGCCAAGATGCCCTTAACACATTTTTCTATGTATGAATGAATTTGTTGTTGTCGAATACTTATAAGATCCAATGAACAAGGGACATTGATGTATTCCCTTTGTTTATCGCCATGATAGCTTGCCTTTAAGGCATGCAAGCTTCAAGGTGTTTTTATAAAAGTATTTAGACTCAAGGACTCTTGACTCAATGGAGTATGGAAGCAAGGTTTTATTTTCAAGTGTAGGAAAGAGGAAACTGACAATGAATATGTAAAGTGGATCAAGAAGCTTGTAGATGAGCTTTGTTGGTTTTATTGGTGGGTTACTATTGAAGAAAATGTAATCAAGTGTATGTGGGTAAAGGGAAATGGATAATGACTCTTGCCGGGAAAAGTGAATTATGGCATGCAAAATCTCAAAAATAGCAAATATGCTCATTAGTTTTGGAATTTATTCTAATATAGCTGGGTTTGACCAGCATTGACCAGCCACCTATAGACATTGAATTCAAGTGTGGATAGGTATTTCACCATTATAGTGGCACAAGGTTCTTTTGAAACTAGTCTTTGATATTGTCCTTGCTCTCCAAGATGTAACTGTTCAACATATTCAATTTTCTCATTCGTAAATGGATTAGTAAGAAATGGGGGATTTAAAAACTGAATTTGAAACTAAGTACGAAAAAAAATCAAAAGCTCAAACTTGAACTCATTTATGAAGATCCTACTGTCACCAGGTTTAACAAGTTAGTCCATAAAAAGAAATTGCGATAAAAATAACTTCCTAAGTCTATCTACAAATCATCCTCCCCAGCAACGGCACTAAAATTTTGGGTCTAAAATGTGGATGAAAATTAGAGTTTCAGTTACTATCAATCCGGGTAAGTAAACTTGAAGGATCATCCAATATATATGGACTTAGAGACAAAATAAACTAAGCTAGGTGAAGAAAATCCAAAGATCCCTTACAAGCAGTCATTCATTAGGATCTCAAACACCTATTTAGTCGTTTAACAAAATGATATCTAAAGACATTGTGACAAGTGTAAGAAATATTAAATCTCCCTTACAGGAGATTGTTCATTAATATTTCTAATCATCTTAATCAACAAACTATTTAAACTAATGAAGTTAAACATTAAATAACAAATAAGATTCATTGAAAGAAACATTAATACTTTGTTACGAAAGGTCATTCATTAATATTTCAAACATATGAATGCAATGAAATTTACAAACAAACCTAAAATGAAAGCTTACTAAAACAAAAGTGTACTTGCTAGACAATGGAGGCCCTTCCAATGATTCGCAAGCACATCAAAAGAAAAGTCAAATGTAGAATATCAAAGAAGCTTTTGCAATTACAAGTTCTACATCTCAAGAGGCTCTAAAATCTCCATTACAATGATTCTAAATTCTAACTTCTCATTACAAACTTATAAGATCCTAAGGTTCTAAATTCTAACTTCTCAATTCTAAAGTCTAAATTCTAAATTCCAAAGTTATAAATGAAAGATATAACACTCCTATTTATACAAAAGCTATGATAATAAACTCATAAATGTGGATCCACTATTCCCTCTTGAAATCCACATATCTCTCAACCAATGGTGACACATAACCCTATCCTCCATGATCTTCTCCATGAGGTCCATGATCTTATACATGAGGTTCATGATCTTCTCAAATTCGAATTTAAACATAGAGTGCCTTAGAAGCTTCATTTGTACCTACACATGTCAATCAACTCATTCTAATTGTTAGGTATAAGTACATTCATATTATTTTCTAAAGTTTAACCACAAGTTCCCTTAAAAATGCTAAGAATTAATAATGTTTTGGAAAACACAATGGTAACCAATTTAATGATGAAAGTGAAGCTAATGTGATGACATGGTGGTGGAATAGAGGTGAGAAAATGTGTGAAGAGAGAAAGTGAATGTTGAATGGAGTGAAAGTGGATGAATTTTAAGGGTAATTCTTAGTCCCCACACATATCCTTCTAGAAACAATACAGAATTTTCTGTAATTATTCCCTTGATATTAGATTAATCAATTCTCATTACCCTCCTTACCTACAAATCTTGGGAAATGTGAAGTCATCCTTAACTATCAGCTAGTTAACCAACGACTAATTTTCAACATCTAACTCTAGGAAATGATGCATCCATACAATTTAGTCCTTCAAATCCAGTGATTTATCACCTTGTCCCAAGGATGAAACACATTAGTTGGTTCAAAACATCGACCCAATCCTAACGATGTGATTAATCCGAAAGAATGATATCTAAATTATGGGTCACAAAAGTCTTAGATCTAACATTATCTCTCTCGTATTTATTCTATCATTCTCTTTATAAGTTCCCTCAAAATGGGCCACTCGTAAATCTTCAATATCCTTGAATGAGGTAGCTTTCAATCTTCTTTTCTTGCCATTTCCCATATGGTGTTGATATTCCACCCATGTTTGACAAAATTATAAAAAAAATCCATTGTTGTCTCTTTGTGCCAAAACATATTAAAGAGCCAACTTGCTATGCTTTCTAATGTGATTTTTCTCCTTCTTTGTTCTAAGGATTTTAGTTTAGCTTTCATCTCTTCATCTATGTAGCTTGCAAAATCTTCTTTATAAATACCTTCCATACTGGCATTTATTTCAGTTAGGGCTTGGATTTTTTTATGTCCCTTTTTATAAATTTTAAATTCATCTATATTCTCTTTTAGTGGAATCGTCTTGCTTCCACATATATTTGACTAAAGACATCAAAACCTTCGAGTAAAATACAAAGGAAAATTAGAACAGATTTGACAACATTATTTTTTCCTTTGATAATTGAAGAAGCATTGGATGAAGGTCTAATTATACTCCTAATTACACCCATGTTTTTATCTCCTCACTCAATTTTCTACTACGATTGAGAAATTAAAAAAAAATTATCTAGCCTCTTTGGCACTCTTGCTCCACTAGCTTCTATGGTTCCTCCAATGGGGGGATAACTCGATGGGTTTCATATCCTATGATTTCAAATTCCTCCATTTTGTTCAGAAAGAAATCAGTTTGGGTATCCTTTTTTGCAACAAAAATTACCTCTGTTAATTGTAAAATTTAGGGGTTAACTTAGTATTATTTTCATTTTTTTTAATAACCCTTGGAAGGAGAGCATTGACTAGTAAATAACTCTATTCTGATAAGGCTTCTAGATAGCGAGATAGTATCCTTTCCCAAGGATCAATGTCATGGTTATTTAAAAAGAATCCCCCATTTCATGAGAGTATATATTTTCTCTAATATTGATTCAAAAAATGTTGAATTAGATCATTTAATGGACTCCCTTTTCCACACAGTGAATAGTCCCTTTTATCTATGTTCTGAATCCAACTCAAAGAAAGACCCCACCCTTCATGAACATTTAAATTATATCTAAATTTTTATTCCAAGTTTGTGGATATCTAAGAGTATTTTGAAGGTTAAATATTTTGTAGGGCTCTCCATAGCCTTGATATTAGGACATGCTTAGCCTGAATCTAAATTGTTATGGGCTCAGTTTGATGTAAGAGATTTATCTAGTGTCTTATTTTTCCCTTGTTGGATAGACTTTATGGTTTTTTTAAAAGAATTTTGATTTGAGACTTCCCACCTCTAATGAGGATAGACATCTATCCTCCTATCCATCCCTCCTCTATCAACTTTTCTGGTAAATGCATAGTAGGTTGTCTAGAATATATGGAATATATGCTCTATTCAGAAGGGAGGGATCCCTTTCCATCAATTATATCAAGGTTCTCTATAATGTTCTCCTTGTTTTCCTAGATATTAATTTGATCGTTTATGGCTTTACCATGCTCGTATCTGAATCTGGGGCTTTTTTATCACTAGTGAAGTAATGTTGTCTTAAAAAAATAACTTGATTCCTTTATGATCAATTTTTAAACATAATTTCTAGAGAGCACCAATTCTGGGGAGAGAGATCAGGACCTTCCCAGGTTCAAAGGAATATTTAGCTCCAACAACACGATTTGGGTTCCATCCTCAGCATTTGTTGCCAAGCCTGATATCAATTTTAGGTATTTAGGTTCTCTATTATGAGTCCTCTAGGCCTCTAGTGGTTTCTCTCTTTATTTGAACTGATGTCTTGGATTTTGATGGACCCCATCTTGGGGAAATTGATGAAGAACCCTAGTTATTGAATTACGACTAAATCCTTCCTCCATATTTGTAGCGAATTTAAGCTCACAATATTATATATGTCCATAAGAATGGCATCATTGACATCTAAAGGAAATCCCTACATAGTCAATGACCTAACAATAGCTTTTCTCTTTTACTTATAGAGAGTTTTTTGGTTATCCTCTCATGGAAGCCTACCTCACTAATATTCAAGCAATTGTGATTTGACATGGCTTTTTGTAAACCTTTTTCTACCTTTAGGTAGGATCCTATTAAATACCCTATTACTATAAATACAGCATCTGACAAAAATTCTAATGGTAAAATCGGAAATTTGATCTATATTGGATGCATAGATGGTATCTATAGCCGTGGGTCAAAAAATGGGCATCGAGTTTTGAGAAAATGAGAGTTTTGTTCCACCACCATCTTTGACCCACAAGTACATTCTAGGTTCATGTTTATTTCATCTCTCAACCTGAAATACAGTTATTAAACATTTCTTGGGAAATAGAGTGATGATAAACTTCATGTGAAAATGGAGAGAAACAATATTTTCATTTTATTTTTTCTATCTGTGCTTTAAGGAAAAACATTGCAAATTTTATTTTTTACCGTAAAGAAAATCACATAAATTTGTCATGTTAAATCATCATTACACAACCATTACTAGTCAAGAGTGTGTTAAAATTTGACATAAAGGTTCCATAGTTTCCATGTTGCTAATTACGATGTAAATATTATCTTTCGAATAATTCTCATGGAATACCAGTTTAATGTCAAGGGTGTCATGTTGCAATTGGGTGCTATGGCTTTTGAGGAAACACAATTAGTCTTGTTTAAACTACTTTTGACTACTAAGGGGTTTAGTATTAATCCATTAACATGACTTTAGTATTGTTACATGTCTTAGATTGGGGTCAAAGCTTCAAGAAGTCAATGATTGTTATAAATGGAGAAAATTTGGAGCACTTTTGATATATTCATACAGAGAGATACCACCTAATATTCAAAGTTTGTAATACGATCCCACTTTTATTCACATATGCTATTCATTGTTTGTATTCTTCTCCATGATCTGTACTTGTAGAATATTATTCTTCACTGTATTTCATATTTTTTCTCTATGCTACCAGATTAAATTTCTTAAGTAAAAAATATTGACACATACATACATAATTTCACCTTATAATTATATTTTCATGCATTCTGAAAACTTTTAAGGAAACCTCTGCATATTGCCTAGAAATAGCACTTCATAATTACCATATGCTTTACAATCACTTAAGACAACCACAAGTAATTTGTAGCATATATTTTAGTATGTCCATTCATAGTATTTTCCTCAATTCCCTCTATTGATATTGCATGTTTGTTTGATATATCTAATTTAGGACCTACATCTTGTTAAAAGTATATGCTTGTAACTATGCCAAATCATTTCTTTCATAAAATTTGAGTAATGTTTCTCCTTATTTATTTGTTCAAGTTGAAGGATTAGCATTAGAAGTGAACTAATTTAGTTTTCTTCAATAATTACACTCTTTCAATGTACAATTCGATTTCAGTGGCATAATTATTTCCAAATATAGAAGACTGTATTAATTAATATCCATGCAATCATTAATAATAATGATTATGAGGTGACGTAGTTGGTTAGGTGACCTAATTGTCATATGGTTTATAAATGAAACTGTGTACAATGTATTTTCCACATTCATTATGGATTGCTGAGATCTCCACTCTCAACAATGGAAATTCAATACCCATATTATTGACATAAAATCTAGTAACAAGTTCCAACACACCATATTTTAATCCAAAAATCAGGTATGTGTCCTACAAAATGTCAATAGGTACCTCATAAATACTTCAAATGAAACACAAAGCAAATAATGTTATAACACCAATCTAACACAACAATCTGAACACCATGCACTGAGGAAATCCAACCTAACGCGAAAGTGCATTTGCACTAGCTCAAATCCTCAATTTGGAAATACTAAAAATAAATTGGAGTCAATTCAAAATTGGGACTATTATTTGTTTCAATTTATCCATTTGTGCTTCCTTTAGGTCCATAGTGTGCATATTCTATTTCTGGCATTGAGAGTGGAAATATCAATATTAAGTATGAATGTTGCCATTTTTTGGGTCAATTTTTTTTGAGTTGTATGTCAGACTGCATATTGAGTTGCATGATTTATGCCTCATTGGGGTTCATCCAGATTGAAACACATTGTTGTAGATTGGGATCTTTTAGTGAGAAACTATAGCTTTGGCTGACTGGTTAAAACATATATATGTGGTTCCAAGGAGATTAACTCTATGACATTCACAACAATGGTGTTTTTGTAAATGTCATTATTCTAACCTTAGGCTGATTGGTATGCTCTTGTTCCAGCCTATTTTTAACCAATTACATTCATTTTTCTCTTCCATACATTGCATGTTTTATGTGCATATGTGATTCTAATAATCAAACAAAACCTCTACCGAAATCTAATTTTGTTGCAAGAAATCACCATTTCTCAGTACACTTTGTTCTATGTATTTAGACAAAATATAAACTCTCTCATATTGGATTTTATAAATTATGAGCATCTCTTCCTCTAGCTTCAATAAGAATGTCTCCTTAGGTATATTCTAATATTTTATCCATATATTTTCATACTTTATAGGCCTCAATATTTATTTCTCTAAATGTGCTTGATGTTTATTAAACATTTCTCTAATATGTAAATGTTGTGTTTCCTAGTTAGGGTTTGGCTTGGGTTCACATTTTGGAATCATTTTTATTTTTTAATAAGTTCATGAAAATTGGATCGTGCATTAGGATCTTAAACCTAATAACATTCTTCTAGACTCTAGAGGTCATGTAAGTGCATCTGTCTTGATTAAATTATCGCATTATGGCTTTTATTCCTTCTTTCATGTATGGTAGTGGGGACGATAACTATGCTAAATGTAAATTAAATGCATATGATTTTTTTCTTGTTATATATATGTTATTTAAAAGTCATGGAATCTTCTTGCTAGATATTCTTATTGCACTTTCCAAATATCACAATTGATAATCCCCATTGGGCAACATTTTCTCCATCTTTACTCTACTTCACAATTGATCTATGAAGTCTTCCTCTAATAAAAGTAGAATATTGGTACTTCTTCACTATGGGTAGCTTCAAAATGGATTTTTATAATTTCATATACTGACCAAGTAAATAAGAATATGGATTATGGGGGTATTGGAGGAAAACCCACAATTCTCATTTATCACTAGTCCTAACATTGTCAAGATGACCTCACAAATTTGTAAAGACATATGTTGTGCTTCATTTGGGGCCTTCCAACCAATGCCTTTTCATTCTACATATAAGATATGTTTAAGGAATGATACCCCTCTTCAGAAATGTACTCAATCTAGAAACTTAATGCAACTACACACTACCTACAACACAAAAGAAAAAAGAGGATCTATCTTTACTCAAAGACAACCGAATTGGAAGCTAAATCTTACTCAGCAGACAGCTAGCTTCTTTAGTTTCTATGATGTATTTTCACACTCTACCTGATGGTTCTGCTGAAAAATAAACTGAATGGATTTCCATTTTACTTTTCCATTCTCACTTCCCTATAGATTTATACTTAACTTTTCCATTCTAGCTTCCCTATCAAGTGTTTCTTGTGCTAAGAGATGGCCCTATTAGCTTCCAACTGCTCTCGCTACTAATCTAATAGAAACTCTCTCATAGTGGTAGTAAAATTGGTTATTTCATTATGAAAAGCATACCACATTGACTTATTAATAACAAATGAATAATTTAGATTTTATTTTATTTATGTAGTTGGAGCACCTTGACAATCATTAGCTTGTCATAGCTAGAGAACCTTAATAACGATTAGTCTCTAGAAGTCATATCACCTTGACGTTCATAACAAGTCACAATTTCTCTTTTCGAATCTTCATGTATAGAATTAGGCTTAAAATCAGGTTTAGGATTGATCTTCCCTTCCTCAACTTCTTAAACATAGTCAAAATTGAATTGTATTGTAAGTCAATATCTAAAAAAATAGTTCCTAAGACATCAACCCTTACAATGACTGTTATAGGTGCCCGTAAGAATTCTCATACACTACAATAACTTATAAATACTCATTATCTTTTAGGAAATGCAATAACTCAAAAATACTCATTATATTTTAGGAAGAAAGTCACATACTAAGGCATGAATAGCCGAATTAAAATTGGCAGGGACTTGTTGCTTGGAGTTTCCCTTGTTATATGTTTCCTTTTTCTTTCCAATTGTTTTCACAATTTCCTGAGCTTTGTAGCATGTAACTTAGTTGGCACGATCGTGCCTAAGATTTTCATGAAGGTTGAATACTAAGTTCCTAAGGTGTTATTTTCTATGGTGGCATTTTATTTGCTTTGCTTATACAGGTGATCTGGCCACACACTATCTCATAACAAAAGAAAACTTATTTGAGTTTCTTGCTTTTCTAGGGGAAAATGACATTGACATTGTTGATGTTGAGGTATATGTCATATAAAGTCTTTATAATATATTTTAGTTTATATTCCATTGTTCATTGTCTTTGATGCCTTATGATTTGTAATATATATTCCTTCATTTTCAGAAGATGAACTCAGTATTGATGGTAAGAAGGAGGAAATGAAGAAATAGGAGAACAATATTGCTAGAGCGACTAATGT
This sequence comes from Pinus taeda, assembly GCA_000404065.3. Taxonomy (NCBI): domain Eukaryota; kingdom Viridiplantae; phylum Streptophyta; class Pinopsida; order Pinales; family Pinaceae; genus Pinus; species Pinus taeda. Next base: position 276,949 of record APFE031714660.1, read on the forward strand.
AGAAAGAGAGAGAGAAGAGAACCAATCTAATGATACCCTTAAAGACAATATCTCACATGAGAGGCACACAAACAAAGTGATGGTCAAGTCTTTAGAGTTGGTTAATTCACCTGCAATGCATTGGAAACACAATGATAATGTTTTGAATTGATGAAACAATATTTCATGTGTAAATTGTATTCCAACCAATATTAAGTTGGAAACTCATATTGTAATACTTTACATTTTATATAATATGATTTATGTCGTCGAAATTATTTATAGTTCTACTTGATTTTTTTAGTATTCTGATTAACATATGTAACTTTTTGTTTTCATATTAGGTGAACATTTTCATTATATGACATTTTTCTTTAATTTAGTCACAAAATCATATTAATTCGTTTACATTGATTAATAAAGAACACATAAAATCAATCTAAAACAACTAAACTAGTAGTTTATATTGATTAACGCAAATAAAATAAACTTGCACCGACTAAATTAGTCATTTATAATGATTATTAATGAAAGATAATGAAATGAATATAAACTACTAAATCAATAATCTATATAATGAATATGAAAATACCACAAAAATATAAATGACTAATGTAAATGATAATTTTTTTATTACAAACGATGAGTAAATTTTACATATATACAATTATTAGTGGCTAATTTATAGTATCTTATAATACGACCAAAATTTGTTCATATTTCTTTGCTTATTAATTGGTTTCAAATGATGACTAAAATTTGCATATATGTGACTACTAGTATCTAATTAATTATATCTCATAACATGACCAACTTTTTGGTCATAGTTCTTTGGTCATTAATTTTTTTCCTTGGGTGATCATATAGTAGTATATTTTGTTGTGTATTTGGTAATTAATTGTGACAATTAATAAGTAAATAAATGACTAATCTAATGACCAAATTAATGAATAAATATATTACTAGAAGATAAAATTGAGACAATAAATTAATGATCAATCTAAATACAACTAAAAGTTTTTTATGTTATACGATACTGTAAATTAGCCACTATTCGTGACCGATTGAAAAATAGTAATTTATATTCAAATTTTAGTTTTTTTTAATTAATTAATTATCAATTTTGTACTAGTTCTCATATCAAGGAAACCTATTCATCTACCTAAAATCCACCTAGGTTCAATACGGTAGTCATGTCAGAGGTACACCACGTTCACTCCCTCTAAGGAGTCTAGTCTTTCACAAAGATTAGAATGATGGAATGGAATGGTGGAATAATTTTCATGTGTATCTGCATGTACCATTTTTTACAAGTGGAACTTAAATAGGTTATATTAATGGCTCAGGATAAAACATATGAACTTTTGACATTATTTTCATTTTAATAATGGATTAATACCCCTAACTTTAAACCCATAATCACCTATCCTTTACCAAGTTTTCCCATTTGTGGAGTCCCATTCCCACATACTATCCTTTCTAACTCAATTTACAACATCAATGTATTACATAACAACTATGCTTATTTTCCTCTTATAACATATGATCACTACCCTAAAGTCACATAGGAATTTTGACTTGAAAACTATATATACACAAACATAGTAGAACAAAAACCATAATACATGGGCACAAAAAGACCAAAAATTGTGTTGGCTCAGTAAACAAATCATCATACATATAACACTTAGGGGGTTCATCCATGGAGTGGCCAATGACATCTTCTCTCCAACTAAGTTATTTTTTGTTGGACTCAAGATACCAAAGATGCTTTTCAATATATCATGAATCTCTCGTGCTCTGCAACCATAATCTACTTACTTGACTTACGAAAATGCTTCAAGATAGAGTGTGGTGCTTTGATGTATGCCAATGGTGATGTTCCCTATACATATCATTTGGAAGTATTTTCAGTAGCCAAACTAAATGGTAACATATATGATAAGGAATTGTATGCAATGTTTTAGATTTTAGAATAGTGGTATCCTTATTTATTTTCTAAAAAAACCATACACCACAAAAATCAAAATATTTTGATATTTGTTAATCTGTTGTCTAATATTGACAAACCTTTGAACATGATGGCCTAAGAAATACTTTAATGGCCCCCCTATATCAAATAATTTTATCTAGTGTTCTGAAATACAAGAGATCATACAATCAAGAAGAAGATACATTATGTTTCCTACCTATGTTAGCGTTTGCAAATTTTGGTGGCGAGATTACATTATTTTGATTGATAGAAACACCAATATGCCATAGATATAATAAATAGAAGAATAGATAAATCAAAGACTTGAAAATTATCCTCTTCAAGGGGGAAACCTCCTTTACATTATACAAATGAACAATTCTTGGATGAAACAAATGACAAGACCTCCTTTCTATATATAGGATTCTAAGGGGTCAAAATATAATCAGAGCCTACATAACAATAATATTTTGAGGGCACAATAATAAAATTAATTGGTTTGTATGGGCAAAATAATAAGAATATGGGGACTAAATGGGAACAACAATACAATAAGGTAGTTTCACTAATAAAAATAAGGGGCTACACTAGTAGTATAGAGGCCTAACATGCGCCTCTCCTCCAAAAAAGAGTTGTCCTCAATGCTTGAGTAGTTTTGGATGCTTCTATATAAAATTATCATCCTGCCATGTGTAATTTTCAATGAATAAATTCTTCCACCTCATGAGATGCTCAGAAATTGATTGATCTCATTCTTGTTCGTTTCTTGATATTGTGACTGATTCAGGTACCAATATGATTTTTCCTTCCTTGTCAAGTTATGTAAATATTATTTAAATTGGGATCTTATCACCTATAGCATTATTTAATAATGAAACATGGAAAACTGGGTTCACTCGCAAGATGCAGGAAGCTCCAATTTGTATGCCATAGTAACAATATTTTGGAGCACCTTATAAAGACCATAGTAATTTGGTGATAATTTATTATCTTTCTTAGCTTGCTTGAGGGAAATTTGTTTGTATGGTTGTAGCTGTAAAAATACCCAGTCACCTACCTCAAAAATTCTTTCACTGCCTTATTGATATGCATTTTGTTTCATTTGATTATGCACTTAAGTGAGGTTATCCTTTAAGTGTTAGAGAAAGTGTTGTTGATTGCTCGAGTGATTTTCCACTACTTCAACCTTGGAATTTTCTTTTTAATTGATGTGATGGATAGTGTAAGATATCCATTAAAGTGCCATACATGGGGTAATTGTTTTTTGCCATATGGAAGGATGTGTTATACCACCATTCAGCCAGGGGTAACCACTTGACCCATTTTGTTTGTTTATCAAATAAAAAGTAACAAATATATTCTTCCAATCATTTCTTCACTATTTCCATTTGTCCATCAGATTGAGGATGATAAGATGAGCTATGAGTTGATTGAGTACCAAGACAAGAAAATAATTTTTTCCAAAAATTTCTAGTGAAAATGGGATCTTTGTCACCACCCGAATCAATCAAAATTATTACCTTTTCATTCTTGATATCTCCTTCTATCTTGAGAGTTTGAGGAGTGGTAATTCCTGCCAATGTAGTATAAGATATGGTCAGACTCATTTTTTGTTTCTCTGGGTTGGTTCCTGGTGTACATCCTCTTCTTTTAAAATTTCTTGATGCTTTTCTTCCTCCTCTTCATACTGTACATAAAATTATTTCTTCTCGGCACACTTATGACCTTTTATGTATTAGTTACCACCACTATAATGGAGCCTTTTTTATATTTTTTCTTCTAATTTTTGTGGTTGTAACCTTATAGATTGTGCAAGGATAGGAGCAGAAACACATCTATCTTTATAGTTGTGAGTAGTAGACTTCCTTGTTGGCATATTTTTCTTTCCACTTTTCTGGCCACCCTAAATGCCTTCTCCAATGAATTAGGTTTCCAAAGGCGAACCTGATGTTGGATGTTATCCTTTAATGTCCCTATGAATACATCAATCCTATGCTCCTATGGAATATCATTTACCCTAATATTCAATTTTTGGAGGTTGTCAATGTGCTCTACCATTGAACCCTTTTGTTTGAGATTTATAATTTGGATAAAGAAGGTGTTGCTCTTTGTATATTCTTAATGTGTTATCATTTCCCCTATAAAAATTGACTAGGTGACAAGTTGTTTATGAATAAAAAGTCCCTCTATACCATACAAAACTGATTTAATTCTAAATATAAAGATTTTAATATGTATTCATTTGTGTGTTTTTCACATTATGGATATCAAAATATTGCTCCATCTGTAGTATCCATGTTATGGGATCGTTGCCATCAATCTTCGTCATATCAATATTTGGAATATGGTGGGTATTAAATCTAAAGTTAGATTCTATGAAATCATTATTAAAATTTCTTTTGTTTTCATCATGAGTTTCCTCTACTACCATTCTGTCATTATGAAGCCTTTCTTATAGCAACTTTGTCCAACCTCCTTGAAACTTTCCTCGTATTTCTTCAAATATTCCATGTTTCCTTTCAATTTTGATTCTATACCATCGATTATTAGCTTCCATTCTATAGATAAAACCATTTATATCAGCTTTGATCACATTATTCAAATCATCCATCCAATTTTTCTTACTAAGTGTTTCTATCTTCATGATTCATGTCATTATTTTTCTTCCTTTTAGGATCTAAATCTTGAAATGACCTTAACTCAGCAATTTTGGATCTTCGAGTTCTGAAATTTGTTCCCATGGTAGCCCTATGTGTTGTCTTTCAAATCCCACAATTCTGATCAATATTGGATACTCCAAGAAAGCATTATGCCAAATGTCCCACAATGACTAGATTATAGACTTATTCAGTAGGGCGAACTTGTATGGAGTGTCATGTGTCATGGTTTTGACCTTCAACCCTCAAAATGATATCAAATGAACTAAAGTCGGTCTCATTTCCATCACTTTTTATGAAATTTGAATCCAATGCTCAGAGAGATAGTTGTGAAGATTTTGTCAATGTCACCTATGTAAGATCAAATTCTAGAGCTTGCAAAAACACTATCTTGCTTGAATAATATTGCCAAAAATATAGAGATACAAGATCTTAAATTCGTACACGATGTTCACCAAGATGTCAGTTCAAATGGGTTTTAATTTTAGTGTCTGAAGATATGTATAAAAAAATTTATAGTTAAAATTCCATGATGACTTGTTTGAAAGCAACGAAACCCTAAAATCCAAAGGTTTTATACCAAATGTTATGCGACTAGCTCACAAAATAGAATAAAAATATAGATCAACTACTTCAAAATTAGCCTCTTAAAGGTGGAAACCTCCCTTACATTATACAAATGAACACCTCTTGGATGATACAAATTAAAAGACGTCCTTTCTATATATAATAGTCTACATAACAATAATATTATAAGGGCACAATAATAACACTAAATGGCTTCTATGGGACACAATAATAAGAATATGGGGACTACATGGGCACAACAATACAAAAAGGGGGTTGCACTACTAGAAATAAGGGGCTACACTAGTAATATCCAAACCTAACATTGGTTCAATTATAGATACCTTAAAAATCACTACTTTAGTCAATATATTTCCTTTTATAGATTATACACTTTTAGATGGTTTTTCATACCACTTCTAATGGATTTGTGTATTTTCCATTTGTGTTATTTTATTCATGATAAAGAAGAACATGTTTCTCTCTATAATGCATATGTTATCCAAAATGAGCCTTCTAGTTGAAAGAATTGATTGTAACACCCACTTTGAATTACTAACTATCATTAGGAAGAGGCTTCTATAGATTTTCTTTCATGCTTTCCATTAACTGTCTCGAAACAATATTATATTTTTGTCGTACTATTTCTTTATTCAAATATGGATTTATTAATGCCCTATAACAAGCATAATGTACACAACATATTGTAAACATCTTTTACTATCATGTTTGGATAAATTTTGGCCTTCCTTGCACTATCACTTCTAATAGGTTTGCTAGTTTTCTAAGTGACTTTCAGAAGGTTCTTTACAAAATTTTACAGTTCATGTTGTAATTTTCTATCCATTTATATCCTACATCAATTCCTAAACTGATGTGGTCATTAATACCTCCATCCAACAACCTCAACTATCTTATCCCACAAATTTTGGATGGGATAAGGCATTACCCATCATGTACAATGCTATGAGTGGTTCTCTACATCATGGGTTACTCTCTCCGTGAAGTGTGTTATGGATACTCTCAAACCACCCTATTTGAGTTCTTAACGACCTTACAATTTGAATACCAAGAAGCAAGAAATTTCATTTATTTAATATTTCGGACCATATTCATCTCCAAGAAAATATTGGCCTTCATAATAACCAAGCACACATGAAGATGTCACATGATGATTGTCATCTTACTACACCCTTACAAGTAGATGATATGGAATTTACAAATGCTCAGAAATAATTCTTTGGGATAAACATCATAAGTTTCATCCATTTTGGTGCCATTTTGTTAGCTTCAATATTATTTTTTCAACAAGATAGTGAATATCCATTCAAACTAGATCTTTCATCATAATTGGGTGTTTATCTGGCAGGTAATGTCTCGCAACTAGGTAAGACTTTTTAAATAAACAAAGGCATTCCCATTTCTCAACTAATGAATAGTACTTTATATCTCTATCAGTCGCTAAACAAGAATTCCTTGCTAGAGGTGTGACCCCAACCCAGTTTCAATAGTAGTATCAATATTGTACCACATGGCTAACGAGCATCAACAACTTAACCAAGCTAAATGGATTTTGCAAAATAAATTTGTTGTTTGTGCAATTTCATTTTTCAAGTAGAAACACTTATAACTTGAAAAATGATTTTTTTATATAAAAGAAAATATATATATAGGGTTAGAAAATAATAATAGTATAGCATTACATTTCTTAAATAAATAATTAATCTTTATTGTTAAATTAAAAAAATAACAAATTTAACTACCACAATTTTATAAACATTAATTATAAAAACAACTTTTACTCTATGCTGAATTATTTTTTCAATGAATAGAAGAATTTCATTCTACCAGCGTTCCAATAAATAACACCAACCATTGTTTGAAAATACGCTTACAAATCACAATGAAAAATTTTAAACAGCTCGAGTTATTTCTTCTCCCTAATTTTTTAAACAGTTTATATTTTCCGTAAAATGAATAAAGAGAAAAATGATCTAAGCAAGAAAAATTCATTAGAAAACATATCAATTGAAATTTTATTATTTCAATTTCCAAAATATTGATATACAATTATAATATCAATAATAAATATATAAATTAAAATTTAAATTTTAAATTTAAATACGTTATATATATATATAATATATTATTTGATAATTAATAATTAACTATAAATATCAATGATAATATATAAAATAAAATTTAAGATATAAAATTTACATATATATATAATTAAATAAAAAATATATAGATTTTGATAATTTTATAATTAATATAAAAATTTACCTAACAGTTTTATTAATATATTTATTTTTTAAAAAAAGAAGATGGCTATTGAGTTTAAGGAAAATTAATTTTGATTTTAGATATGAGTAAGTCATTCATGTATGACTATTTCCAGGAGAAGTAGTCATAAGTGACTAATTTCTTATGGTTTTTGAATAGTTCACTTAGCACTCATTACATCTGTGATGCTCACGGGGCATGAAGGGTACTTTTCAGATGATTTTCGTTGTAACTTATCTCCCTAGAAGCTAATTAGTCCCCTTTGCTCCTCCCCCTCCCAGGACCAATCAACTCATAATACTAACCAATGGAGAGAATCAAGTGGATCAGTTAATAAATATCAGATAAGGCACCCCAACAACTATTATGCCCTCCTATAATTTGAATAAGTTACTCTTAATTGGTGATCACCTCCCTCACAAGCATTCTTAGTTTAATATGGATCCCTCCATTGGCCCAATCATCTAAAAGACCTACCCCTACCCTTGAAGTAATTCAAGGGATTAGAGCAATAGAGTGGTAAAATGTATGGAGGGCATGGTCACTATGCCATTTAGTTGAGTTGAGAGGCTCATTCTACAACCTAATATGAGGGTGATGTGTAACTATGTTTGTGTTGGATGTGGAGTCGACCACATATTAACCTTTTAAAAATTAAAAATATATATATGTTGAATTTAAAAATAATATTAGTTATTAATCAATTAATGAATAGAAATTTATATTTAAAATTTATATGGTTGAGGATTTATATGGGAGGTATTATGTCACGATTTTTTATTGATTATGTTTTCGTTTGTTGTTGTGCTCTTGTGAAACTATAAGAATGTTTTATTTTATAATGCTCAACATAATTTTTAGTTATTTATATATATTATAGTATAGTATGGCAAAATATTAAATGTTAAAAATTATTTCTTTTATTAATGAATTTAACATATTTTAATATTTATATTTCAATAAAAATATAAAAATTATTAAATTTTAGGAGATAATAATTATAAGAAAAACTCTTTACTTTCGACTAAAGTTTAATTTATGAATAAAAATTATATTTGTATGTTCAAAACAAAACAAAAAATAAAATTTATTTATTTGTAATTTTGAAATTCTCATACAATGCTAGATCATAGATTTTTGTGATTCATAATGATAATTAGATTGTCTTTGGGATTAATCACATCATTAAAATTTGGTCAATGTTTTAAACCATTTAACATGGTTCATCCTCACCACAAAGGTGAAGAAATCAATGAATCCAAATATTTAAATAAGAGAGATGCATCTAGTTCTAAAAGTAATGGTTAGAAAATAGTTGTTAGGAATTAGTTGTTAAGAATTAATTGTTGAATTAGATTTTTTTATTGTAGAATTGAGGCTTCTGTGATCCATCATAGTATAAGAAGATTTGGGGTAAAATTCACATAAAGGAGAATTATGTTGATTTACGCGAAATTCTTCTTATTTTTGTTTATTATTTTTATTTATTAAATAAATTGAATAATATAAAATAAGAATATATTTCAATATAACACTAATAATTAAAAATAGGTTATACATTATATTAGTTATATATATATTATACTACAATATATATATATTATATTTATGATATATGGAATATTTTAATAGGAAAGTCAAAAGAGAATAAGTATGTTATTCATATAAAAATACGAATTAATATAATAATAATAACAACAATAATATTTTTTTTTGGGTAGTGAAATGGTCTCACCAAAGTAGAGTTATTGAGTAATTTCTTGTATCCCAAAAATCGAGTGAAAGTTGGGAATGATTAAATCTAATCCTAACTAACTTACCAATAATAATAGTAGTTAGAAAATAAAATAACAAATAGTAATCTTTCGATCAAGTATTTTTATTAAATAACCAGCCCCGCAAAAAAAACCTCTTGCAAAAAAAAAAATACTTTAAATTTAAAATATATAATATTTTAATACTTTTATTTATTTTTCAAAAATAAAATAAAATATTTTGAATTTTAAATATACAGCTTTTCCAGGATCTTTGAATTACTAAGGGATAAGTTTTCCCAACAAAGGCCTATTTTCAATACCACCCGGTCACTATCATACGGATTACCTAAAGCTCTAGGCGAAAAATTCAAATATTTTGTAAAAACCCAATCCTTCATCAAAGATTATGCACAATTCATTACTAATTTAAAGTCTAACTCGATAAAAAAAAATTGACCTTCTTTTAAACTTTCATCTAACAAAATTATATACTAGGGTTCTAATAGAAGAGGCTATACAAGTCATAAGGGAACTAAGTGATGATGAAACTAATGACCTTATAAGGATATGCTTGAAATCCGTTTATTTTAGTTATAGGGGGAATTTATGATCAAACCAATGACATTGTTGTGGGATATCGATTCTCCTTATAACGATATGCTTGAAATCCGTTTACTTTAGTTATAGGGGGAATTTATGATCAAACCAATGACATTGTTGTCGGATATCGGTTCTCCATTGTACTTTGTTGTGGAAAATATTTGTAGGGAATCTTTTGAAGAAATATCGACTAACTCTTTTTTCTAAAGCCTATGCATTGAGAAGATTTTGCATGATACTCATTTTATGTAGCTTTTTAGCAAAGAAAATTTTAAGGAATTTTTGGACTATATAAATAACTTAATGAACATTAATCATTATGGAATTGGAAGAAAATGGAGACTACCATTCTTTGACATCTTTCTGTGGGGGCATGATAGTGGGTTAGGTAGGTTAGCTCATAAGATATATCATAAGAAAATATACATTGATGAATATACTGAAGAAGGCTTTCACCATCACCCCCGAGAAAGAATAAGTGTGATAAAAACCCTTGTTATTATAGCTAAGAATGTATGTGACAATTATCAAAATGATGAACATGAACATGAACATGAACATATCACCTAGGTATTCAAAAGCTATGGGTACAATGAAAAGCTAATTAGGAATACTATAAGAAAAAAAATCTAGATAACAATAGACATAAAATAAAAGAAAACTACTTCATAAAAACTCGCAAACTTCAATATAACAAGGGAACTACCAAATACCTAAAATCCTAGAAAAAACCATAAAAACTTTAATCCTCATAATGAGTCAAAACTTATCAAATCTTGGTCCCCACTATTAACCACATTAGTATTAATTAAATTTAATTTACTTTACATTATCTAATTATTACTTAGATACATTATTTTATTGACATTATCTGTATGATTATATTAATGATTTTGAATTTAATTATTATTATATTAATTACTTTCATTATAATATTATTAATTAACTATATTATTAATTATAAATGAATTACATAAATTATATTAATTGTTATTATTACTAAATTAACGTATTATTTAATTTTTATTTAATTAACTACCATCACATGGAGAAATTTTTTGTGATGTTTTTGGAACGCCCAGTAGTGTGGTTTATCATAAGACTAGGACAAAGGCTTAAATCATTATTTAATTTTTTTTAATTAACATCGTATTATTAAGAAAAAGACCAAACTCGTGAGCATTTTCGATTAAAGCTATTTAAAAATAGGATACGAGATCTACAGATGGATTAGGTTAGGCTACTTAGACACGTCCACTAAAACAGAAAACACCAAAAACAAACTTTTAATTAAAGATATAGTTTAATTTTATATTGACTAACTATATTGGTATAAGATTAATTTTAAGACATTTTGAATCAACAACATTTCTTTTTACCCTTCAACTTTTTTTTAACCTTTATAACTAAAACACTTATTCAAAATTACAATTTATTTTAATAAAAAAAAAAAAATTCCAAATATAAATTTTAAATGACATTTTTTCACATGTAGTAATTTCATTTTCACACCTATAGACTCAACCAAATAAGCACGGACACAAATGCATGTGTTTATATATATAGATATTTAAAATTATATATATTATACGTCTAATTAGTCCTATAAGTGGGGTATGTAATTTGATATTTAAACTTTCCGTCTTGTTAATTTTGTGTATTATGGCCTCACGTTCCTTGAATGAGCATAATTCGGACGAGGTAATGACGATTGTAATCACCAAAAGAATATATGTTCGTTAAAAGGACTTAAGATGGAAATGTTTAAACAGATTCCGTTACCGGAATGAAGGAACTTACGACGTGCTGATCATGCTTCATATTAGATTTTAACTGTACGAAGTAAATAAAAGCAAACTGAGTGGTTACCCGTGGACAGTTAACGGAAAAATAAATGACAGAAACTTTGTTTTAATTCGTTTTCTTTGTACCTATGTGCCGTTGTGACGTACTCCATTATTGTTATAATAATAGTTCAATCCAGTGGAAAAGGATTTTCGAACATTGTATAAAAATTTGATTGAAGTCGACAGGGAAGACTTATAATAATTAGATCCAAGTGAAACGGATGGTTGAACTTTGAAATGTTTAATTGAGGTGGACAGGGAAGACTATTGTAACCAGAGCATAATTAAAGCTTGCCGTTCAAGCAAATGCCACAGTAGTGCAAGCCAATGCATTCGCGAACACTAATGGCCGTTTGGTGGAAATGGGAATCAAGCGTCGGCTGAGTACAAACTGTTTGGTACTCGCAAACGGAAAACTACGAAGGACAGCGGGAATCTGTATATTTTT
>APFE031714660.1:289071-360974 GCA_000404065.3 Pinus taeda
TCAGTCAATCTCCGGGTTTTGTTTATAAATTGAACAAACGATTTGCAGTCGTTTACCGTAATGCTGACATTTATGGCAATCATTTACGTTATATGGAGTTTATTTAACAAACAAACATAGAAAAGCAAACAAGCTATTCTTTCACAAGATAAATAAAATTAAATTCCTTTTAATAAAAACCAGGGATAACAACACACCAACCACATGACTTACTCCTTTCAGTAAACATTATTTTTTCTGGTTTAATTTTGTTTATGCTATTTATGTAAGAATAATGTCTAGTGATCTATATAATTTTATTTAATTAGAGAATAGCCACAACATTTTTAATTAAATAAAATTATATATTTTGATTGGTTAGATCACATAAAGATTATTTAGACATTAAATTGTAATTAATTAGACTAAATATAATAAATTTTATCCCACATGAATTTTTATTATATTTATGTGATTAATTAGGATAAAATTTCATAATCTACCCACAGGAGTTATGAATGAATAATTTTATCATAAAGTTCAAAACAATGAATAATTGAATCTTCTTGAATTAAAAATTTAGCCCACAAGCAATTTTTATGTCATTAGATTCAATTTTGAGCATGATTTACAATGGTAAAACATGAAATTTTATTAAGCCTCAATTTTAAGTTTCTTGAAAATGACTTGATCAGTGGGAGCGATCAAACCAGAAACATAGTTTTGGAGGATCATTCAGAATCTCACACTTCCACTATGGAAGCCGAGTTCGTCTCCTGTTTTGAGGCTACTCTACATGGTGTATGGCTTAAGACTTTCATTTCTGGGCTTAGAATTATGGATTCTATCTCTAAGCCATTAAGAATATATTGTGAAATTCAGCTGCTGTTTTTATGGCTAAAAACAACAAAAGTGGGAGTCGAAATAAACACATCAACATTAAGTATTTAGCTATAAGGGAACGTGTTAAAGAAAAGAAAGTGGTCATTGAGCACGTCAACACTGAATTGATGATCGCTGATCCTTTGACTAAGGGCATGCCACCATTTAAATTTAAGGATCATGTAATGAATATGGGACTTGGTTCCATTATGTAGTTTCTCATTATATGGACAATGTTATTTTAATGAAATTCTTAATTATTGTGATGTTTTTCTCATATTTATGTGCACCTTAAGTTGATTTGAGAAAATTCATTTAAGAAGGACTAAGAATAAACATAAGGTTTATTCATTAAGAAATTGTTGCCACATAAATTATAATAAGAATAAATACATAGTAATACATGGAAGATAATACTCGTCATTAGAGGACTTATCGCCATGATTCATGTATCTATTACTTAATACAGATTGTTTAAGTTGAGACATTAAGTTTGGAAGTATGGACCAAGTGGGAGAATGTTAAGCTCCATTAAAGTTTTTCCAACTGCTGCCTACAGTTATGGCAGTAAACTGCAGTCTTTCCTTAATTTTTGGAAACCAACTGCAATAGTTTCCTTAAATTAAGGAAATCAACTGTAGTTAATTAATTTTCTGGTTGGAGCTTTTGAAGGGGTCCATTACTCCATCTGGAGTTCTCTACCTTGATCTGTGGAACACCTGACACATATCCATTAGAAGCTTGATGGAAGCTTGGCTATAAATTCATATGTTTGGTCCACAAGCTAGCATCTCAATCCCTTTCAGTTGTTTACACCATCTAGTTGAGAGAGCATAGCTTAGAAGTGCCTTCAGATTTTCTGTGATTTTTATTTTGCTTGGATTGAAGAAGATGGAGTGCTTTTGAAGTGAAGAAGCAAGTGGACTGTGCAGCAAGAGCGTCATCAATGGCTGGAGGTATTCCTGGACTTCTAAAGTTTAATTTTGAGATTCTTTAAAAAGATTTAGAATCGCTGTAGATTTCTTACATCTCCGTCTTCCTATTTGACTCCCTGTATCCGTTCAAAATACATCATCGACACTGAATTGTTAAAAACCCAAAGCCAAAACAAGAAAATGTTTTACAAGTTTTTTTTACATTTCAAAATATTAAAAAACATATTAAGGATCACAGAAATCCTATCTCTAGTCTTTCCGGTGTTTTTAATTTTTAATTTTTATTTTTTAATCCCCTTTTTATAATTTTTTAAAACTTGATCCTAATGAAACCATACTTTCAACAAAATAATAAGAAATTTAGCAAAACATTATCAAACAATCAACCAGCCATACATATTCCTAGTGTCTTGTCTGAAGACGTCGATGTAATTCCTTGCTTCGAATCGCGGCAAATTTGTGTGCCAACCATGTTCCAAAACGTCCCCTATCTGCAAATTGAAACAGTGAAAGATATAACGAAACAAACAAAAGTGGTCTCAGGTGTGAATCAGTGAGCAGGTATATAATATTAATAATAGTGATCACCTCTCGTGAAAGACTGCAGTCCGAAATCTTTTGCAGAGTTTCCTTTAAATATTTCTCTGAGAAGCTTTCTGCCTCTTCCATAACTTTCTCACCGGGAAAGGCAATGAGGGAAGCCCGATATAAATTGACCATGCTTCTTATGTCTTCCTTTGTCTCACTAAGACATGATACAAACTACCCAATTTGGTTTCTGAAATGTTTCCATCGCTTTGGAACATGGTTGGCACACAAATTTGCAGCGATTCGAAGCAAGGAATTACATCGACGTCTTCAGACAAGACACTAAGAATATGTATGGCTGGTTGATTGTTTGATAATGTTTTGCTAAATTTCTTATTATTTTGTTGAAAGTATGGTTTCATTAGGATCAAGTTTTAAAAAATTATAAAAAGGGGATTAAAAAATAAAAATTAAAAATTAAAAACACGGGAAAGACTAGAGATAGGATTTATGTGATCCTTAATATTTTTTTTAATATTTTGAAATGTAAAACAAACTTGTAAAACATTTTCTTGTTTTGGCTTTGGGTTTTTAACAATTCAGTGTCGATGATGTATTTTGAACGGATACAGGGAGTCAAATAGGAAGACGGAGAAAATGTTAGAACTTGCGAAACTGGAGTTCAGCATCTTTCAATCCATACAGAAGACAGAGTTAGAGTCCCTCTTGAGGTGATGCGAAATGTGTGGATGAATATATCTTCCTTACAATGGAAAAGAAAAGAAGAAATGGATTTATAAAATCCGTGAAATTTGCATGTGCAGATGGTGGAATGATTCAGGTTCGCCTCAGATTACCTTCACTCGACATGCAAGGAATTACATCGACGTCTTCGGACAAGACACTAAGAATATGTATGGCTGGTTGATTGTTTGATAATGTTTTGCTAAATTTCTTATTATTTTGTTGAAAGTATGGTTTCATTAGGATCAAGTTTTAAAAAATTATAAAAAGGGGATTAAAAAATAAAAATTAAAAATTAAAAACACGGGAAAGACTAGAGATAGGATTTCTGTGATCCTTAATATTTTTTTTAATATTTTGAAATGTAAAACATTTTCTTGTTTTGGCTTTGGATTTTTAACAATTCAGTGTCGATGATGTATTTTGAACGGATACAGGGAGTCAAATAAGAAGACGGAGAAACTGTTAGAACTTGCGAAACTGGAGTTCAACATCTTTCAATCCATACAGAAGACAGAGTTAGAGTCCCTCTTGAGGTGATGCGAAATGTGTGGATGAATATATCTTCCTTACAATGTAAAAGAAAAGAAGAAATGGATTTATAAAATCCGTGAAATTTGCATGTGCAGATGGTGGAATGATTCAGGTTCGCCTGAGATTACCTTCACTCGATATCGCCACGTGGAGTACTACACTTTGGCTTCCCCAATCCCCTTCTACTCAAAAAAAATCATCTGAGTCCGAGGCAGGTGTTACTGCAGTCCACCTGCTCCTATGAGCACAAAGCTCCTGTGTACACAGCCACAAAGGCAATCTGCCACCACCGGGCAAATCTGCCAACTTCAATATGCCACCACCGGGCAAAACACCGATCTGCTTCCACCAAGCAGATCACAGAGCTCTGGTTTGCCACCACCGGGCAGGTCCAATCACGGAACCCCAATTCGCCACCACCGGGCAAATCAAATCTGCTGCCACCGAGCAGAAATCTCCACGTGCCACCACCGGGCAACTCCTGTAGATGGTTTCTGGCTCACCACCAACCATCACATTATAGTGACAAAAGATGGTTTCAGGCTGACCACAAACCATTACAAAGTGGTTTTGAGATCGCCACGAACTTTCAAATGCCTTTACAAGGCTTACATTCAATATTTCAACATTTGGAGTTTCTCGTACATACAATTACTATTACAACATACTAGGGAGTCTATTCCACAAACCACACTAACTCAAACACATATCTATTTTGTTGTCCATGATAAACATTGTCGTTGCTCCTTTACCTCATCTGTGAGAGGTCCACCAGAACACAGGCACTCACAGCCCCACGAAGAGAACACAATTTTCCCTTCAAGAACAATTTTCAAGCATACTACCTCATGCTTGCTAACAATCTGCCAGAGGATCTCGATCATCCTTCAATCTCTGATGTAGCTGTCATGTCTTCTCATATCTGGTAATAAATCATTCCTGCAAATAGATTTGTCTATTGTTGGGAAATGGCAAATTCAACATGATTTTACACTGGTGCACTATTTGCAAGCTATGTCACAACAATCTAATTCTTTTAACCAGATTTACATAAATGCATTTACATGTTAAGTTGATCAGTCCTCAACATGAAACAGAATAACTTACGAAGACAATTTATTTCATCAAAGGAGATATGTTGAAACTTTTAGTATCATCTTTACCCAATCAAGGCTTCCACACCTGCAGAAGACCCAACAAACCTCCATACACAGACTCCATCGGTCCACGATCTTCCTTTACCGTGAAGGCGGAGGGCACAAACAAGAAACTTAAACCATGATAAGCTCCTTGACAACGAGCTCTTTGCCTCACTGCATGAGACACGACGGGCTCCTTGACCATGACAAGTGCCACACCACGCTTCCTCATTCTCGATATACGCCATGTCTCGCAGACGGTAATCCCAAGCTTACGGATGAGCGGAAGCTTGGCCCAGAAACCAGACATCGCCGACTGGTATTCACCTTCGCCGCAAGTCTGCATCCAACAAGTGCTTCACTGCAAATTCCAGATGCCGAGTCCACTGATCAATGTACTCGTCCTTGCCCAGAACACTGATGAATTCTTCCTGCGGATAATCCAATTGCAAGGCGTCCAAACTTGCCCTGGCATTGCCGCCCCGGACATCGACATAGATCTCCAAGCAGCGCTCAAGCCAATCGTTCATTGTCAGTTTCTCTAAAATCACCTGCACAGCCAAATGGCCTATTTTCGCCCCAAGTTCCTTGTCAGGAATGATCCACTTTGCATGCTTTTTATATAGATCATCAAAAGCTACATTGAATGCCTTGAGCCTCTGCTTTAGCAGATCCCGAGCAGTGGCTCGACCGCCCGAGAATAGAATCAAACCCTCTCTGCTCAACAGGGCTGAGAGTGATACCAATAATACTCTTTATACTGCTGATGCTCCATTAACCAAGCATCTCCAAGAAGATCCCCAAGCTTTGTTCAATTCCATCAAGAAGAATCCTTTTCTGAAAGCTTTCACGCCGCCAACTGCGCTCTATGACTAGTACCTGGGTCAGGATTGATCTATATGGATCCTCTAGCAGTTGATTATAGTAATCCAAAAGAAAACTTACCAGCATTGGAACGCCGCCATCAGAAGGAGCAGGTCTCTGTCTTTGCAATTCCACCTGTGTCAGCAACTCCCAAAATATTTGGCATCCACATTAGATACATCTTCTTCGTCTCTGTAATTCCAGCGACACTGGTGATAAGCAGTAGCGAAAAGATGTGGCATGGCAAAAGTTCCTGTAAGACTGGCGTATTGCCTCATAACATCCTTGGGGCCAGGACCGATGAAAAAATAAATAAATAAAAAAAAATCCATCCACAATACCGCTCTCGGCCATCCACATGGTATGGATTCCATCAGCATTGGCATCAGAGTCAGAAGCAGAGTTTCCATCCCACCCGGGAGCCAGAACATCTATTTTCATTTCAGCCGCATTTAGCCAGAAAAAACCAGTTGTGTATTCCTTGCTGTGAGACAACATGAAAGGAATGGAACCGTAAAGTCCAAAGGGTGAGTCGCTAATGTATTCAAAGACGTAGCTTATGATCATCTTGACCTTACTGCCGCCCTCGGAGGCCAAGCCTGCGTTCATCTCGACGATTAGAGAATCCACGACATTCCTGAGCTTGTGCATGGGAGTCGAACACTCGTCCTCGAAGTCGCGGAGAATGGCAATCGCCCGTTTCAGCCTGTTCTTATTTTGAGCGTGACGACTGACAATCAATGCTGCTACAGCACAGGCTGTGGCCGCACATACTACCGCGGTTCCGACTGCTGCCTTGCTGCTATTCATTTGATTTCTCTATACAAATGACTCTGAAAAACCAGAACGGAGTTGTAGGCGAAAAAAAAATGTCAAAAAGATCAGGCCACCCTCGTGGGATTGGACTTCCGGACCATCAAAACCCCAAACGGAAATGAGAAGTAAAAGAAAAACGGTAAGGGAATCGAGAGGAAATTTGGTGGGATTTGAGCACAAATGAACAACAACCAGATGAATTTATGGTGAACAGAAGCACTGCCACGCCAGCGCGCGAGGCCGAAGTCGCCAAGCTGAGATAATCAAATGGAAGCAAACACTCAATAATCTATTCTATTAATTCATCTATTCTCACACAATTGAACATCAACGCCGCAAATGATGCAAATATGCCTGGTAAGTAATAGAGGAAGGAAATTTTGACGGAGCTGCAGATGACGGCATCGACCCAGATTCACCATGCGACACCAAACACGACTCCTGATAGCCTCTGCACCTCCTCATCCTCGAATCTCTAGGTGCCCCACGAAGGCAAGCTAAGCCAACAACGTATTGAGCACGGCCGAGATCCGCAGGATCGGAGAATTCACTGGATTGTAGTAACTTTTTGAGTGCCTGTAATGGGTCGCATTGGTAATGAAAGATTGGTATCTCTGCAGCCTGTTGTTGCTTCATTCAATTGCTTGGCACAGTAGGTCAGTAGTGGAAAGTCTTCGATATTGCCTGAGTGGACTGAGCCGCGATTCTCTGCGTATGAGATTTATTCTGAGAGAGCAACTCTGGTTGTTGCTCGTCTCGGCGTATGCCCCGCTAATTCCCACATATAAAGCAACGACCGCTACGGTCAACACAGCATGGAAATTATCGCTGGGTTCTGCGCCCATGGTGACTGATAACGCAGGAACGAATACTGCGACACTATCGAGGACTGCACTATCCTAACCGTATTTATATACATGGCGACGGGCTTGAGATTCTCTGAGAAGTTCGAATTGAAGCACATCCAAACTTTCTGCCTTGGAATCACAGATATTTTTGCATTCCAGGAGTGAATACTCTCGGAGCGTCTCGCTGAATGTCATATGGAAATTGTAACCAATTCCATGTATTTCTACGTTACCCGGATCCAGGAGATCCACACGCCGGGATGTAATATTCATCCACCCGATTCTCTGTAGAATCAAACCTACGCGTCTTCGCTGCCACAGCCTTACGGTTCTCTCAAACAGATATGATGGACAAACAAACATATACTACACTCTTTATTTTCCCTCAGCCCAGGAGGGGCCAAGCCCAGAAGGGCCAGGCCCTCACAGGCTTTGATACCAAGATAAAATTAGCACAATCAATATATTTTCTAATAATTAATGAATGAGGAAATTACAAGATATTTATACAATCAATAGTCTCAAGATAGGGATTCTATCTTGGACGTACACTAGTGTGGTTGAGAGATTCTCTCAACCACACACTAAACTAGAGAAAACTAAATTCCTATTATATAGGAACAAACTCCTCAAATGGAGAATTACAACCATAGACAAGTAGGAATTAATTATTTCCAACTGTCTTCTGTATGGATTGAAAGATGTTGAACTCCAGTTTCGCAAGTTTCGCAAGTTCTAACAGTTTCTCCGTCTTCCTATTTGACTCCATGTATCCGTTCAAAATACATCATCGACACTGAATTGTTAAAAACCCAAAGCCAAAACAAGAAAATGTTTTACAAGTTTGTTTTACATTTCAAAATATTAAAAAAAATATTAAGGATCACAGAAATCCTATCTCTAGTCTTTCCCGTGTTTTTAATTTTTAATTTTTAATCGTTTTTTATAATTTTTTAAAACTTGATCCTAATGAAACCATACTTTCAACAAAATAATAAGAAATTTAGCAAAACATTATCAAACAATCAACCAGCCATACATATTCTTAGTGTCTTGTCCGAAGACGTCGATGTAATTCCTTGCTTCGAATCGCGACAAATTTGTGTGCCAACCATGTTCCAAAACGTCCCTTATCTGCAAATTGAAACAGTGAAAGATATAACGAAACAAACAAAAGTGGTCTCAGGTGTGAATCAGTGAGCAGGTATATAATATTAATAATAGTGATCACCTCTCGTGAAAGACTGCAGTCCGGAATCTTTTGCAGAGTTTCCTTTAAATATTTCTCTGAGAAGCTTTCTGCCTCTTCCATAAATTTCTCACCGGGAAAGGCAATGAGGGAAGCCCGATATAAATTGACCATGCTTCTTATGTCTTCCTCTATCTCACTAGGACATGATACAAACTTCCCAATTTGGTTTCTGAAATGTTTCAAAACGTATGAAATACAAATAAAATAATAAAATTACTTATGATTATTAATGTTCACTAAGATTTTGAGTAGTTTAATAAAAGATAAACAATTAATCAGTAAAAACAATGATTTATCGAAACTATTTTCCAAAAACATTAAAATTAATGTTACAAGATCACAACATTTCCACTGCGAAGTGAGTACATACCTGCAGAAACAGGGTATCCATGTAATCGAAGAGTTCGAAAGCCCAAGGCAGTTGAATTGAGATTAGTAATAATACTTTTTGTCCCACATCCAATGTCTTTTTGGCTCCAGTAACTGCACTCCAAACATTATGTTCAGTGCAGTGCAATACAGTATGTTCCGTTCCGTAACAGGGAATACAGTGTTATTCCGAAAATCTCTAACACTATTAATAAATTAGAAAAATTCTTTATGTCTAACCAAACCAAACCAAACCAATACCGTGTTATTCCGTATCTCTAACCAAACCAAAACAGAAAAATTCTTTATGTCTAACCAAACCAAACCAATACAGTGTTATTCCGTATCTCTAACCAAACCAAACCAATATGAATGATTTATCAGATTTAGGAAAAAATAACTTTAAAAAATGATTAATTAAAATTATTTAATATTTTATTTTCCTGAATTAATTAAATGTATTCCATATGCAAAACATAAATAAATAAACAAGACAGGCTGCAGGGCAGCTAGTCCCTGCCCTGTCAATAGTATTGCAGATTTGAGCTTGAAGGCTCGGCAAGCCATTCGGTGAAAACTTCACAGCGCAGCTAAAAGGGATTACTAAGAATAGTTCAGCAGCAAGCCAGGGAAGCCACGCCTGAGAGTTGCGAGGCAGCTGCACAAGCTTTTTGTTCCCCAGAAAGCCAAAATGACACCATCCACGAACCAGTACTGTGAACAGTATAGCACACTGATCAATAATAACATCGTCTAACTTCAAATGCTGGTGACTGATGGAGCCACCGCCTATGAGGGAACCGTTAGTATTGTGGGATCCGATATCAAATCATTGAGTTCAGTAATTGTAAAGTGATTAATGTTGTAACTTGTAAGATAGAGTTTAATGTATTTTAAATAGCATGAAAAATGGATGTTCTCCCACTATACCAATTGCGCCCCATTGCGAGTACAAGCAAGAGTAGATTTTAAGTGTAAGTTTTAGCACATCAGTATTATTGGTGAGCGATGGAGCCACCGCTATTAATATATATTGTGTAATGTATAGTATATGTTATTATGTTATTTATGTTATATGTTATCTATAGGATATATATTGTATAATTTATAGTAGTGAGAATTAGTATAAATTTAAAAAGTAATATATACTATTTAGCATATTAACAAATAAATAACATAGTGTATATTGGTTACCATAAAATCACCCCTGAGGTAGCTGTTGGTAATGCGGGTACCGGCATCAAATTACTCAAGTTTAGTGAGCAGAGGCAGGCCGACTACGAAAGCGGAATAATTGCTTTATAATTGTAAAGCGACTAAAGTAATAAGATGCCATTGGCGCTCTTTTGCCAGTACGAGTAGGATTGAAGGGGAAGTTTCAGCGTAGCAGTTACCTAAAAAAAAACAATGTTCGATCCACAAGGGATGAAGTTATATGATTATAGGGACCATAAGTGCAAACATCCTCATGTTAAATTAGAACACTTTAATTTTTTTATTATGTTCAGGACACGCGGATCACGCTGCCAGCGTCCGGTTTCGGCCGCCAGTTTAAGAAAGTATCTTTCATCTGATGTTATTTGGTAGTGACTGAGGGTCCCACCGTTGGAGTCAAATTAGTGTAATGAGCAGAGGTAGGCCCTGCACGAGAGAGCGGAATAATTGCTTTCAAAGTGTATAGTGAGTAATAGTCATTAAAATTTAAAAGAAAATTTATTTCAGTTTAGTTTACATTAAAATAAAAATGAATGGTCCCTACAATGCAAATTGCACCCTATTGCAAGTACAAGAATACTTGAATTAGAGGTTTCGGCGCACATGCTCCCTTGAGAATGATATTCAATCCCCAAAGGGATACCTAAAGCTATATGATTGTTATCAGGTTCAGAAGGGCAAGAGCCAACCAGCAAAAAGGGTGCCCACTGCATACGAAGCCGAGGATGCCATTTATCAAACCAAGGATTGAGTCAAACCCGAAGTAGCGTAAAAACGGACCAATTATACTTGAATTAGCGCCAAGTCTATATAGTGACCCAACATACCATCACCAGTATAAGAGAGCAACATCGGTAGCAATGGTTTCAGCAGTAGAGTAAACAACGGATAATTTGTAGGATTTATAAATAAAGAAAATATAAATTTAGAGCTGAACATTTTGTATTCTCCAATTGTCTTTGTCATTACATTGACCGCCCAACCCTTTTACGATCAATATTGGTTAACACTTAGATTAACAAACTAACTGACTTTCATTATTGCACTTTGTAAAATCGATCGTGCTAGCAAACACATTTTAGCCAGAGAAATCATAATAAGAACGAGTATATGCCCTGTGTTCCAAGTCTAAAGGATCAAATGTAACACACAATATTCACGCATATCAAATCAATCAAATTTGGGAAAAAAATGAAGATCAAATAATTTTTCATCAATGTTATTATATGTTTTCCCCTGATCAAATATCAAAGGCGGTGAAACATATAGTCTCTCACTAAGCAAAGATTAAAAATGGCCTCATAAAAATATCGCAAATTGGAAAAATAAAAAACCGGTCATATTGACTAAATGAAACAATTTATCCACGAAAGAATTATGAATTGAATAACTTTAAAAAAGTAACAAAGAGCACTTATACATTTATAAATTTAGTGTCTAACGTTTGCCATTCAAAACAGATGTGACAGCCATGTGCATTGCATGCAAACCATCTGCCACTATGGTAGGCTGAAGCATGATGACCCACGCCATTTCCCCCCTGCACACGACACTACCTCCTGCCTCCACGTTTGATGAGGAAACCAAAGATGCAGCTATGGAGAAAGCACCGGCAGCTAAGGATACTGCGGCAGAGAAAGCATGGGCAGCTAAGGATAGTGTTGCAGGAAAAACGCAGGAGCCAAGGATTCGAGGACCGAGCTGCTTCACGCAATCGCCAATTCTTCCTCTGCAATACGCTTGGCTGTTAATCAGGTCTGCAATTCGTTAGTGATATTTTTGTTCATGATATCTACTCTCCTAATATTATTCTGTACTGTTATTCATAATTTTATACCTGGTACCATATTTTCTAGCTTATCAAGGCATGAAAGAAGCTTGCACTTTCAATGGATGTCCTGATAAACAGCTGTGAAAAGTTTTCTATCTAAAACAGGATGTTTAAAGTTTATTTTAACAGTTGGTAGGGGCAGAGCAAAAGCCTAACAGTGTTAGAGTTGGGGTTTATTGTGCTAGAGTCTGATGGTGTCTATTATTATTTTAACAGTTGGTAGGGGAAGAGCAAAAGCCTAACAGTGTTAGAGTTGGAGTTTATTGTCCTAGAGTCTGATGGTGTCTGTTATTATTGGTTAGGGCATGCATTTTACTTTATACAGCTGTTATAATGAATGCGCTCTGTTGTAAAAAAAAAACCCTATTGGCAGGCACAGAGAAAATAACTTGGTACGTTTTGAGTTAGAGTTTTTATGCGTCTGAAACAAAGTTTTTATGCGTATTCTCTTGCTTCTATACTATGTAATCTTCTGTCCACTTGAAAAAGTCATTTTAGATTTACATAGAAATTTTTGAGGAAACAATAGAACATTATTGCAGTTAGATGTGTTTAATTTCTAAATTCAAAAGTGGCATATTTGCAGGAGAAGTTCTTGGAACAGCTTGTTGTGGACTCATTCGAATACTATAAAATACTATAATTTCTTTCATCGTTATATTTATAATAAAATAAACGAAGGTAATACAAATATTACAAAAAAATAAAAACCTAATAGATACTGGATTCCTTCTTACACAAACAATAACTCATTGCATGGTAATTGATTGCACAATAACAATGTTTGATTGCACAATAACAAAGAATAACATGTGTTATGCAAGCTTACTACCCACATAATAATATATTGAAAATCATTCAGTTCGAAATTGCATAATATATTGAAAATGATTCAGTTCGAAATTGCATAAGTAGAACGTCTGAAACAAAGTAGAATTCTCACGCTTGCGTCGCAGGAAAGCGAGCCCCGTCCGCAGCTCAAGTTATTTCTTCTCTGCCAAGCGAGGCTCTGATTCAGCTGTACAATTTGTTGTGGACTCATTCGAATACTATCAAATACTATAATTTACCTTATAATATAGTAAATGCATTTGATTGCACAATAACAAAGTTTGATTTCACAATAACAAAGAATAACATTTGTTATGCAAGCTTACTACCCACATAATAATATATTGAAAATCATTCAGTTCGAAATTGCATAATAGAACGTCTTAAACAAAGTAGAATTCTCATGCTTTCGTCGCAGGAAAGCGAGGCCCCGTCCGTAGCTCAGGCTGTTTCTTCTCCGCCAAGCAAGGCTCTGATTCAGCGGTCAGTAATATTTAGTAATATCTCTATCCTTACTTTGCACCATTACTAATATTTTTTAAATCTAAT
This sequence comes from Pinus taeda, assembly GCA_000404065.3. Classification (NCBI taxonomy): domain Eukaryota; kingdom Viridiplantae; phylum Streptophyta; class Pinopsida; order Pinales; family Pinaceae; genus Pinus; species Pinus taeda. The sequence goes on from APFE031714660.1 coordinate 302,388, forward strand.
AAGAATTTCCAGATTCTTATTATATTATATTAGATATAACTATTTGTAGTTTTTTAGATAGCTTAGTCAGAAAAATAAATTATTGAACAGTTTATCCAAAAAAACAAAATATTCACCAAACCATTAGTGATTTGAGCTAATAACGCTGATACCGTTTTCTGATTGTAGAACTACGGAATAAAGAACTTCAAATCAGGTGACTTCAAATCAGGCGACTTCAAATCAGGCGTTTGGGTAGCCCTTGCGCTTGGTTCGGCGCTCCTCGTTTTTATGGCGTAGTTCAGTTTCCTGGCCTATCGAACATTTGCTCAGGTTGTGTGCGCTTGCTTCGACCCTCCTCGTTTTTATGGTGTAGTTCAGTTTCCTGGCCTATCGAACATTTGCTCAGGCTGCCTGTTTTTATTTACTAGTAAACCATACATTGAATCGCCGAATCAGACATGTATGCAGACACCGAAGCATGCAACATGCAGTAATCGATGGCAACAAGTGGCAACTTCAGCTACTTATAAACTAGTTCTAGTTATAAAAATAAACTTAGAAAGTAACCTACGCCATAGCATTTCCTCGTAACATTTGTTTAACATTAAATGTTGGGGAACTAATGTTATCTTTGCGATAGCATTACTTCAGGCAGGCGACAATGTTTTAATCAACTGAACTGCTTACCGAACTTCTTTCCTAACTTTTCAGATGGTATACCTCGTATTGAGGCCAAATAAGATGAACATTTGTTTGATTAATTAAAAGCATTGGGAAATATAAAATATGGCATTGGTTAATGTGACATGTCGCGAAAGTTTGGTTTAAGTAAAAATAAATTTATGGATTGCCATATCAAACTAATGCCATCGATAAAAATCGATTACTATAGTCCCTGCCAGCCCCGAGGGCAGGGACTAAAAAGGTATTAACTGAAAGGCTATTTAATTAGATACAAAATATTATATAAAATAAAATAAATATTAACTAATTTACATGTTATCTCAACAAAATTATAATGATTCTTTTAAAATTTTAACTAAATTTCAATGGCGGTTATTTTCAAATGATATGTTCAATGTACACATTTTCTATATGCAATGCAGGGAATTTATACTATAGTTTTCGTAAATGCAATGCAGGGAATTTATACTATAGTTTTTGTAAATGCAATTCACATTACATTCCTTGTAAATGGGACGCAGTGAATACATACTGACTTGAGTGACAAAAGATCGAAAGGATTTTCCCTCGTGCGTTTTAACATAAAAAGTTGAATTGTTGAATTTAAATTTTCGGATAAAATTAAATAGTAGTATTAAAATTGGATTAGGTGAATGAACAAGGTACATGTTGCAGGGATGAAGTCAATTGGATTCATGTGTGTAATGTGTGTAGTAGTGGTAAATGGCCATCTAGCCCAGGGAACAAAGTCTCAAAGCACGTTCATTCTTCATTGTTACTGTATATTTGGTATGGGCAAGAGTAACAATGGAATAGTTGTCGTCACTAATTTGCGTATGTTCGTTTCATTGGTGAATTGGGCTCATGTTATGGTTAGAGATGTGCATTTTTGTGAATTTTAGCGCTTCGCGGTGGATCTTGGAGAACGAGTTGGAGGGATCCTGCGTTGGTTTTGGTTAGTGTTGACTAGTCCTAAACTAGGGTCTGCGAAAGCGATGGAGTCTAGTGGTCCACCTGATTCTAGTTAGCCTCACGCCACTTTGGTAAGCCATTTGTTGAGGTTTTTAGTTTCGTCATAAAGATGGGGATTCTTATATGGTTGCATTCTCTTGCATATTTCTGATGTCTTTTTGTGAAATGAAATAAAGCTTGGCCCAACTCGCTCTTGCTGCCTGGGTGCTAGGAGGCTAGTAGTTAGTCTCTAGTTTATTATAGTGGTTTTATGGGGTCTTCTTACCTGTGCTCCTTCATGTGTTTCTGAATCCATGATGGGGAGATCGAGTTATGTTTTGAAGTGTGGATCTAGGGTTTTTATGTTAATAAGATTGTTATTTTGGTTGTATGAGCACTTACACCTATCGGTACAAGAGTGGGTGTTTCAGTTATTCTTTAATCGAATTCTATTTAGGTTCTCCCACTTCCACCTTCGAGATGTTGAGATAATGAGGGAGGGCCTAGAGAGGAGTGGGTCCTCATGCTTCACCTGCGGAAAAGTTGGTTAGGCTGTAATTGTTGAGGAGGAAGGGGTTGAGGGCGCCACATTTGTGGAAGAATTGGTTGAGCCGTGAGATCATGTAGACCAACCTCCTCCCTAGAGTCCTGTTGATGCCTCAAACATCGCTGCAACAATATCAGGGAAAACCACCCGATCCGGATCTTAATGCAACTCCTTTTTCGTTTGGTGTGGTAGCTCCGACTAGAAATAATGAGACGAGTTCCCCAATGATGAATAAAAAGGGGATGGCTAAATGAGTGGTTTTCTAATAAAATGGTAATGGATGAATGATTTAATCTAAAAAGTAAAAATATGAATAACTATCCTATCCCAGGAAATTTTTGTTTTTAGTGTAACGTTTGATAATCTTTATCCACAAACAGGCATATAGATGACTTTATTGGTAAACAAAGACATTCATTTATACGATAATTACTTTGTTCAAGTAGTTAAACAAAGTAATCATTAAAACATTATTACACTTATCCTTTATATATCACTGATACATATATGACTAAAAGAATAACATTCCTTAAACATTCAATAGTGAAAACTATAAGGATTGTTGTTGAAAACACATACATATATCCAATGATAGCAAGAGTAATCACATGACGATTCACATGAAAGAATGAAACAAGATCATAGATAATAGTACCATATGTGTTGTGAATCATTCCCGATATCGATCACATTCAAATTCATTTTTCCAACTTAGAAATACTTTCACATCAAGGAAATAGTGCACATCCCATCAAAGCATTCCTCGTTAGAATTTGGAAAACTAGCCCAGTCTTTTAAAAAATATACCAGAAGCACAATAGTGCAACTACCAGGTTTGAGTTTTACACAAAAACTGAGGACCCTTTCTAAATGCATGAAAGGGTCTATAAATACTAATTAAACTAACTAACTACAAAAATACATTGTTATTAATTGGTACAACTAAATCTTGAGTATCTCCTCCATAATACGTTTGTTGGTAGTCGGCAGCATGATTCATTGTTTCGGCTGTTCTCCTTTTGATTTGAGTTCGCAGATTGCAAGCATCGGTTCCAATTCTGGGGGACGACTGAGACGAGAATGGAGTTGAGTTGAGTATGTGGCATCATGGATTTCGGAAATGATATAACCGATCGCATCGGTTAAACATTTGAGGGTGGCCCTTTGACTGTATGGTTTTACTAAGAAAAACCAATAGGTATCCCAAGTTAAACTTTGGATGCCAACGATTAATCTTCCATTCTTCTGCAACTCTTGATTGCATGCTTGCTTCAATGTATTAGCTGACAGCAATTTACCTGGGGTGCATTGTGAAATCATGTTAGACAGTTAAAGAGTGTTATTGATTAGCTCAATTAAATTACTTGTAGATAATCTACATCTGGAAACCTCTCTCTATGCTTTCATCAGCTGTGACTGTCATTCTAAGAAAAGGATCTCCTTGTGTGATTCTAGGATTTTAGGTAGATTCGTTGCCTGCCCTTCATTGATGTATTGCCAAGCAAGAAATTTTGTCAGAGTCTCAGCAACCTGTTCCAAATCCTTCCTAGCATCAACTGGTTTGTCAACTATTGATGCCATTATATCACAAAGGGGCTCAACCAGAGAAATGTTGTGACATAAGTCTTAACTGTGTAACCAATGCCTTGTTAATTTGTAGTGCTTCAGACCTGAAATCAGCAGGTTGTGGAAGACTCTTGAACTTCTCTACTTGAAGTGACAGCTGAGCGATTTGCTCATCTTTCGTTTTTATCAATAGTTCATTCATCATCTTTAACCTGGCCAATGCTTCGGATAATTATTTCTGCTTTTGTATTACGCTTGAGTCTATTCTCTGTTTCTCTTCAAGCAATTGCTTATTCAATTGACTATTTAATTGCTGCTGTGTTGATAATTTTTGTTCCAACTGTTCAATTTTCTGTTGTGCTTCGGACACCTGTGGTTGCAACGAAACAATTGCTTGGTCCTTTTCTTTAAGTAGATTACTTACTTTTGATACCTTGTCCAGAGTGGCTGCCGAATAAGCTCCAACATACTGAGAAAGCTTTGTTAGGTCATCAGAAGGGTTAAACTCTTCTTTCCACACTACATTAACTGTCTCTATTTGTGCTTGAAACAGGGAAGATTGATCAAGTCTTCTCATTTTCCTCTGTCTTTTCATTACAGCCCTATGTTTGGGACTATAAAAGACATCTAATGGAGATATGTCCTCCACCTGCAAAATAATTTGATTGGAGGAATCTTCTGGAATCATTTCTAAATCCGTGTTAGGGGGTATGCCGCTGGTTCCTTCATTCGGAACCGTTGTTGATGTTGTATCTTGTCCATCTGTTACTTTGGGTGTATTGGCACCTTTTCAACCTTCCAGATTTCTTATAATGGAGTCAAATTGCTGCCATTCTTGGAGTAGTTTAGAATCAATCTGAGTATCCACATTGATATTTTCGCTGCCTTTATCCTGTTCTTTTTTTTGCTCTTTTTCCTGCTCTTTCACATGTTCTTTCTCTTTTCCTCTTTCAAGAATTTTTTCTACAACATCAGGTTTGTCAATGATTTGTTGTTGAGGCTCGCTTGATTGTGTTGTCGGGGTAGTAGCTAATAAGTCTAGAGGTAGATTTTGCAACCTCTGTTCTCTGAGCTTATTGAATTTTACTAGCCTTTCATTGTTATATCTCATTTTGGCCAGTGCTTGTACCTGGAATAATGACTCTACCAAAGAAAACGAGTCATCAAAATCATCTTTCTCATGATCAAACCTTGTAAGTTTGGCTTGTTCAAGCACGGTATAGGTAACTTTCCTCGGATCGAATTGCCTATTAGGAATGGTTGCAAGATTAAGCATGTTTATTTTCTCTGCTTCCTTCTCCACATACTTGTAGTCGTGCAAAGCGTAAACACCCCATCTCAAATGAAAAGTAGGCCAACCTTGCTTTTTTGAAATCCTAAAAGTCTTGGATGTTCCTGCGGTTGTAATTTGATAGGCCAATTCTCAGTCTAACAGCTTGTCAGGTATGTACAAAAGAAGGACATGAGGTCTTCCAAGGCTACCAAAAATCCTTATGTATGTTAATTTATCTTCCGCAAACCAATTTCCTATAGTGGTTAGGTCAATCTCTGCTTTCGAAGAAACCTTTTGGGCAGGCTTATCAAAAATGGCATCGTAAATAGGCAACATAAAACCATTACACAGTTGGTACAAGTGGTCCTTATAGTGGGCTTTCCACAAATTTTGGTGATAAATGTGAATTGGCATGGGGTCTTGTGAAGTCCATCTCCACCCCAGTATAGGAAATTCAGAATTGAAACAAAGAGTATCTAAAATATAAGCACTAAAATAAAAGGGAGGAATAGACATATCTGTCATGCCAATTTTATTTCTAAACTCAAGAATTGCAGTGGCTAATTTATATGACAATATATTTCCCCAATCCATTACTTCACTGTTAATTGCCACTTTCATTAAATGAACCATTTCAATAGTGAATTTTGCAGAATCATGTAATCCCCAAATTCTACACATCATTGCCCCCGCATAATAGTAAGGAGAACATAATGAATCGACAGAGTGCTTACCTGAAGATTCATGTTTGTGCCTTACGGGGTTTTGTCTCCACTCCCGAATTGGGGCTGATTCAGTCTCATTCTCACTTGCGAACTTCTCAAGAAATTCTTTATTGTATTTCTTTTGAGGTTCAGGAAAGCGATACATTTTCCTTAAATCATTAGATTGAAATGAGCTGAAGACCCTTCCGTCAATTGTGAAAAATGTTCTGTTTAAAACAGGGATTTCCTCTACTACCCATCGCACTACATTAGTGTATGGAAAAAACTTTCCACTAGCTACTATTTTGTGTAGATATGAGTCAACTAAATCTTTCAGGGAAGCCTCTGATTTTCTAGTTGAATCTGCGGTAGCTTGTACTTATATTGTTTCAGGCTCCTCTGCTTCAATTAGATTATATATGTTTTGCCATCTTTTGTTTCCAAGGCCACGACACGTAGTGTCTGAAATCAATCCCTTTTTGCTTGGTCCTGGAACAGTGGTGGATTGCACTGTTACTGCGGGAGCTGCTGCTGCCGCAGATCTCTTGGATTTATTTCCCATTTGGCTTGAACTTGTTGTTTCAGCGGAGCTCTGTGCAAGGAATAAAATGAACGTAATATACAGAATAGTTGGTGTGAGCCGATATGAAAGAATTATATCCATTAGCAAGTAATGAAAGATTAAAATAATACTGCTGCAGATACAATATCAGGGGAGATCTCGGCATAATGGCTTCACTAATTGGCCGCTTAACCTGTTAATCATTGTAAATACCCATCATACCGTTTATATGCCGAATGATTCATTCAAGTGTGGCTTGAGTTTTTTGGCGGATAATCACAAGTAAATCGCTATCGGGAACGGGAAGGCTTTTAATAATAATTCAAAATAATGCATGCAAGCCTTTTAAATCTATTTTGAAACTCGCGCCTTGATTTATCGGATCACAATCAGAGATGTGCTCAGGTCGTAACCTTTATATTGTTGCAAAAATCGCCAATCCCCGATAGCGATACACCTATTGCATCAAGAGATTTTAAAGGTGTCTTAACATGCACTGCGTTACATCCCCCGATTGCCAATAGCAATATCGCATCAGAGAAATAGTGGGAGGGCCCATTGTTATATTTGCTACTCGCCTTTCATGATAACCGATAGTTATTCACTTTTTGGATCGGGATAAATCAATGGATCTTTATATTATGTTTTCCTTGTTGTTGCGATATGCAATCTTGCAATCGCTTTATTGCAATAATAAATAATTTTATATTTATTCATCAGACTGATTTCATATTTGTTCAAAAGGTTTATAATATATCGTTTCCTTTGGACCTTTTGATGAAGGATTTTGTAATGATGAGTTGATAGAAATTTATTTACAGATCTATGTTTAAAAGGGACCCATTTCATATTAAGGTTAGAAAGAAAAAGTTTATGAAATGGGGGGTTGTTGTACAACACAACAGTTGGCGATTCACTAGGAGAAATAGTTATTTCTGAAAAATGTTGAAATACTTAAACTTTCTTTATATAAAAATCTTATCTAAGAGGAGAATTCTAATATAACTAGGTATATATATAAATTCTGAATATAATAATAGTTATTTCTGCTATTTTCTTCTCTTGTTAAAATTAAATACATTGTAATTTTTAAACTAGCCTTAATTGGTTGATAATGATAAAACAAAGAACTTTTCCAACTTAGCTTTATAATGACTCCTTTGTCATAGGTAGAGCCTCTGCTACCAGCAAATGTCTATAGTCTCGACAGGGATACCTTTTAACCATTTAATCGTCCATTATCCCATCCATTTCAGAGTATAATTAAAAGAATGAATCCAGAAATATGACTTTCATAATTTGTATCACTTTTCTTTTTTCTTATTTTACGAGATAAAAATCCATTGTCCTGGTTTGGTGGCTAGCTATTTGACAATGTCATTCACTGGTTGTAATTTAACTAAACAAGTTGGCTCGTGATGAGACCCCTTGTCTTATAATTATAAGCCATTACCCTATTTTGGTATGCAGTATTGGTAATGTCAATTGAACTATTCCCTAATGATCATGGGAAGCGGGTTTGTAATAAGACCCTTTATCTTTTATATCAAATATATTTTAGAATTACACTCTAAGTAATCATAAACTTTGATGAATGGGATGAACAATTTTCTCCTTAAGAAAGCATGGATGACAGGGTAAGAGTTGAAGATACTAAGATTGAATCAGTTTCTCTTTTTATATTGATAACCGTTTTTGGCCACTTGAAAACATTAAATTGATTTACAGTAGTTCTAAATCTTGACAAGATTTCACAACAATAAAATGGGGTTTCAGAATCTAAATATACCTAATTTCCTAGAAATTTTCCTTTTGTTTAAGGTTTACATTTTAAAAGTAAACATCAAAACTATTTCTTTTGAGAATCTTTTTCAATATAGCAAAGGTCAATGGAAGATATCTTACAACTTTATTTTCCAATAATCCTAAAAACTATGAATACAAGTTTTGTTGAAAATTGAATATTTACAAAGGGAGAAGGGGTTACCTCCTCAATTGAAGAATTTTTTTAAGATAAGGCGATTAAGAGGAAGAGAATCTCTCTTCCCTGATAGATCTTGCAATATGAAAGTAGAATGGTCTATCTTCTCGTTGATTTGAAATGGTCTTAGCCACATTTTCTGGAACTTAGTGTGTTTTCCTTTATCCAAATGGGCTTTGTCCCATTTCAGAACTAGAACGCCAACTTGTAATTGTTTTGAACCGGATGAAGTTGAATCAAAAGATGACTTGATAATTTGCTGATGTTTTGCATGTATAATTCTAGCTTTTCCCCTTTCTTCTTCTAATTTTAAAATTTGATCATGTCTTAGTTGAATAGAAGATGAGGGACTTTCTTCAATACACTGCACTAAAGCTAGAGATGGAAGTACCAAATTGGTTGGTATGACAGCTTCTTTCTCATATACAAGATTAAATGGAGAAGTACCTATGGAAGCCTTCTGTGTTATTCTGTCAGCCCATAGTGCAAATATCAAAGATTTATGCTTATTTTTATGATTCTGCTCAATAGTTCGCTTAATAATTTTGACGAGATTTTTATTGGTGGATTCTGCTAAACCATTACCTTGGGGATAGTAATTCGCCGAATATTTCAATTTAAACCCTCTTTTGATAGCGAACTCAAACATAGAGTTTCTAGAGAAATAAGAAGCATTATAAAAAACAAGAGCGTTTGGGACACCAAACTTGGTAATAATGAATTGATCTATGAACTCTATAATTGCTTCAGAGTTTGTTGTCTTCAGAGGAATTGCTTCAACCCACTTAGTAAAGCAATCAGTAGCAGTAAGGATATACTTATGTTGTTTGGATGATTGTGGAGTGATTTCCCCGAAGATATCCAATCCCCATTGCTCGAAAGGTTGTTCAATGTTGACTGGTTGCAAAGGGAAAGCTGGTTTTCTTTGTCTTCCACTGGAGATTTGACAACTTCGGCATTTCCTTACGTATTCATGAGTATCTCTGAATAGGGTGGGCCAATAATATCCAGCATGAATGATTTTATGGGCTATTATATCAGCTCCAAAATGTCCTCCTGCTGGTCCGTCATGTAGCTCCTGCAAAACTTTTTGCACTTCAGGTTTTTCTAAGCATATTAATAAAATTGAATCATAATTTTGCCTAAAAAGTACATCATCTACAATTATGAAGTTTTTCGTTTTTAATCTAATGGCACATTTGTTTTTATAGGAAATATTAGAAGGTGCGTATCCATTTTTTAAATACACAATTAGATCTATTGTGATTCAGGATCTGTGATACTTATCTGATTGATTTCTTCAGTGTGTTATGTACCTTTTGATTCTTGAATATTGGATGCTCTTGCTAATAACTTGCAAAAACTTTGGCCTCTGACAATCTTTGCTAGTTTGATTTCTAAGTCATATTCTTGTGATGCTATGACCCAATTTGCCATTTTTTCTCCTAATTCCCTTTGAATTAGTAATTGTCTTACTGCTGAAAAAGGAACTATAACTTTTGTGTGAGGTTTTAAAAGGAAGGGTCTGTAGTGTTTGACGGCTTTGTACACAGCAAAGGCTTGCTTTTCAACTTCAGAATAATTAAGTTCATCACCTTGAAGATTTGAACTGTAAAATGAAATTGGTGCCTCCAAGTTTTGATCATTAATCTGAGTCAACACTGCTGCATAAGACGAGGTGGATGCGAGAGTATACAATATGAAATGACTTGAAGAATTGGGAGTGCTTAAAGCAGGGGCATTAATTATTGATTGTTTGATAGAATCAAATGCCACTTTTCTACAAATCCCCATCTAAACACCGAATTTTTCTTAATCATTGTTTGCAATGGTAAAATAATCTGGGAAAAATCTGGAATGAATCATTCAACAAAGTTAATTTGACCCAAAAATGACTGCATGGATTTTTTGCTATGAGGGAATGGAATATCAAAAATATCTTTAAGTCTATCTGGATCAATATAAATACCATCTTTGGAAACAATGAAGCCCAAGAGCTTTCCTTGATTAAGAGCAAAAAATGGCTTTTTTGGATTGAGCGAGATACCATACCTTCTGCAACGTTCAAAGATTTGTTTTAAATCATGTAAATGATTAGACCTTTTCTTGGAAAATACAGTAATATCATCTAAATAGACAACTACTGTTTTATTGATCAATCCTTTGAATGCTATATCCATTTCTATTTTGAATGTAGCTCCTGCATTGATAAGTCCAAAAGGCATTTTTTGGTAAGCATAAGTTCCCCATTTAGTTTTGAAGGTAGTTTTAAGTCTGTCATCAGGATGGACCAAAATCTGGGTATATCCTGAAAAACCATCTAAAAATGACATTAACTCAGAACCATATACTAAATCGAGTATCCGCTCCATGGTAGGTAAAGGAAGTTATCCTTTTGTCTTGCTTTATTAAGATTTCTGAAATCTATGCAAATCATGATGTCGCCATTTTTCTTTCGAACAGGCACCATATTGGACACCCAGTTTGAATGTCTGACATGAAAAATGATCTTAGCCTTCAAGAGTTTGTTTAGTTTGGTTTTTATTTGACTCTCTAGGTTAGGAAGAATTTTCCTTAACTTCTGTTGGACTGGTTTTTGTTTAGAAAGCATTGGAATAGTATGCTGAATGATCGATGCATCGTATGTTTTCAAATCATCATATTTCCAAGAGAAGACATATTTATTTTTTCGTAATAACCTAATCAATGTTGTTCTTTCTTCCAAAGAAAGTCCTAATCCCAAATTGATGTTTTGAGTGTTTTCCTCAATACCTAGGTTTATCAATTCAAATCTTAAAGTGGAACTCTGGAGCTTTGAATTGGTCACCTATTTAAACCTGTCTTTAATATCATAAAGATCTTCTAGCTTAACCACTAGTTTTGGCATTGAGTTTTCTTCTTTCTTTTCCTTCATTTGAAGGTCATGATCACTTTCATCAATTATTTGATCATCATAGGAATTTTCGGAAGTCAAGAAATTTAAAATGTCTTTGTCATGATTGAACACTCGCCAATTGGTGACATTGTCGGGAATTGATGGTCTAAAAATTAACTCTACTGAAAATCTGTCTGGGTTGTAATCTTCAGAAGGTAGGAGTTTAGAAGAAACATTAGCTAGCAAGTCTGTTGCTGCATTCTGGGACCTAGGGATAGGATAAATATTGAATGCTAATATTGAGATATGAGTTCCTGCACCAAAGACTGATAGTGTTTGAGATGACTAGAAAGACAGTGAATTGTATTGCTAACTTGTTTTATGACAATTTTTGAATCACCAAACACTTTCAAATATTGGACTTTAATACCAATTGCTTTGTATAGTCCTTGAACTAAGGCCTCATATTCAACCATATCATTTGTGCATTCAAATTCCAATATACATGATAACATAGTTTTTTCTCCTTCAGGGCTAACTAAAATACACCATGGTCCTACACCTTCACTAGATTTAGACTGATCAAAGTATAGCGACCAAAATAAAGAATTATCAACAATTTTATTTACAGTTTCCTCAGCAATATTGACACATCTTGATCTATCGGTTTGTGAAAAAATTTCAATTTTGGATGTGAAATTATTTACAGAGAAAAGAGATGGTTGGGCAGTGAAATTGCCAAAGAATGATTCCAAAGAGTAATTGCCTAAAATATTGATATTGAATGCTATTGGTTGATTCTCCTGTTCAAATTCAGTGACAATATGGGTCATATGTTTCTCCCGATTGATTTTGATTTGATTTGGCTTTCCTTTATAGGGTAGCTACATATGGGACCAATCGGTAGAAATATAACCGTGGAGATTCTCAGACCAGTCCCTACTCAAAATTAAACTATAAAATTCAGGTATATCGTCAATTAAAATATCAATTCTCTGAACCACTCGTGGATAAGCTGATAACCTGAGAGTTACGGAGTTGATTTCCCCTAAAACCTGGACCTTGGTTCTGTCCAACTGTACAATATGAATTGCAGACTTTTGGGGTTCAATGTTCAGTTTGGGACAAACTGAAGCTGGCATTATGTTAGAGGATGCCCGTGAGTCAATCAAACAGTTGTGTAGATTTCTATTATAGATCTCATAGGTCAAGAGAAAAGGGGAGTATGAGAATTTGATGTTTCTTCGATTAAAACTACATCAGTAGCTTCAACTCTACTAGAAGGTGGTTGACTTGAATCATTTGCAGCTTTCGAGAACAAAGCATTAGGAAGAGGTGAAGAAGGTACTGCATTTAGTTCCTTAAGAAGTAATTTCTGCTGATGTTCGAGTTTTCTAAGTTCAAACATAGTAATGTTTGCCTTTTTCTTTTTCATATCATCAATAATATTGTAATCCATTGAATCCGATACTACCAACGTCTTAGAAGTTGAGGGCATGTTTGAGGATGATGGTTGATTTTGGGATGTTATCGCCGCAAATTTCTTTGTGGGCACCTTTTCTTTTATAATAGTGGTACCTACACTCATTTTCTTTGAAATTGACTGAATAGGTTCAGGAGTACCTTTACTCCCTGTAGTTACAGGGAAAGCTTCTTGTTCATTTTCTGTATCAGAGTTAGGTAAAATGAAGTTCCACATCCCATGGCATTCGACAATCTCCTCTTCTTCGGGTTCCTTGGATGGAAAGACTGTTTTATCTTCTTCTTCCTCTCCAGGATCTGAGTCTGAATTAGATATAGCATTTGGTTTTTTTGACTCAGGTTTCTTAAAATTTCTAAATGGCCTCTTTGTTGAAGTTTCAGCTACTTGTTTTTTGATTTCAACCATTTCATCTGACATAGTCTTGAGGACCTTTTGCAGACCCTCCATATCATATGGATCTTTAGAGGTTTTCTTCTTTGAATCATCTTTAAAAGAAACTTTTTTTGATTTTTTATCTTCAAGAGAAGCTTTCTTTTCTAAAGAAATAATGTGTTTCTCTGCAGCAAGCACTTCTTTCATGTTTTCAGCTAAAGTTGGTTTTGCAGCTCTATCTACAAAAATGGCTATATTGGAAGGTAGGGTTGTTATATACCATTCGCTTCTGATTTTCTCACTTGGTTTAGAGTCGTTTGGAATTTTATTCAAGAATTTATTGAATCGCGAGTTGAATTCCTTGATAGGTTCTCCAGATTCTATCCTAAGATTCGAAAGATCATTGATTAATGTCGCTAAAGATCTATCATCGCGATACTTAGTGAGAAACTATTCTTGAAATATGTTCCAGCTGGTAATGGATCCACAGGGTAGGGAAAAATACCAAGACCTAGCTGATTCTTATAAAGTATAAGGGAAAAGCCTAACGGCAACATCTTCCTATGTCACTCCTTTTAAATTAACGGATAACTTGAAATTGTTAATATGTTCTTTGGCTAATGTTACAGCGTCTGGATTAAATTTCAGCAACCATTTTTCAGGAGAATTTGGTAATGGATGTAATGGTGCAGGCATAGTGACTGCACCAGGACTATTCTGTGGATTCTGAGCCATCATAGAAAAAATAACAAATAATATTGCCGATGAAATTCCAGGTGTTTGGGGAGGAGTTGGTATTGAAGATTGAATAGGTTGGGATGTTGAAGTTGGTGATCCTTGTTGAACAACAATGTGTAATGGAGGAGTGGATGGTTGACTTCGCACTGGAGAAGATGAAATGGAGGATGATGATGAGAAGGTCTCACTGTCCGATCCTTCAGTGTTCTTTTTAGCGTTTTTCCTTTTTGGTAAAGGAAACTCAGTAGGCTCAATATCAAGCTTTCTGCTTTGAAGTTTTGTGAGAGGGTGAGGTAGATTGAATTGCGAAGTCTCACTGCCTTGAGATACTTCAGATTTCTGTGGTGATATCGAAAAGCCTTGAAGTTTCTGGATGAGGGACTGAACTTCAAGAGACTTAGGACTTAATCGATCTGAGGTATGATGGGATTCAGCAGTGGTAGTTGACTCCTCTTCTTCTCGTTTGAATACTGGTGTTCCAGAATGCAAACGGGAGGTATGAGGTGAGGTGGAGGGATATTTACTCTTAGAATGGTCTATAGTTTTTGGTTTACTCTCCATTCATATTTCATGCCCTCCTTCTAGCGCCAAAAATGTTGATGCCTCGAAAATCGTTGCAACAACATCGGGGAAAACCACCCGGTCCGAACCTTAATGCAGCTCCTTTTCGGTTTGGTGTGGTGGCTCCGACTGGAAATAATGGGACCAATTTCCCAGTGATGAATAAAAAGGGGATGGATAAATGAGTGGTTTTCTAATGAAATGTTAATGGATGAATGATTTAATCTAAAAAGTAAAAATATGAATAACTATCCTATCCTGGGAAATTTATGTTTTTAGTGTAACGTTTGATAATCTTTACCAAAAAACAGTCATATAGATGACTCTATTGGTAAACAAAGACATTCATTTGTATGATAATTACTTTGTTCAAGTAGTTGAACAAAGTAATCATTAAAACATTATTACACTTATCCTTTATATATCACTGATACATATATGACTAAAAGAATAACATTCCTTAAACATTCAATAGTGAAAAATATAAGGATTGTTGTTGAAAACACATACATATATCCAATGATAGCAAGAGTAATCAAATGATGATTCACATGAAAGAATGAAACAAGATCATAGATAATAGTACCATATGTGCTTTGAATCATTCCCGATATCAATCGCATTCAAATTCCTTTTTCCAACTTAGAAATACTTTCACATCAAGGCAATAGTGCACATCCCATCAAAGCTTTCCTCGTTAGATTTGGAATACTAGCCCAGTCTTTTAAAAAATATACCAGAAGCACAATAGTGCAACTTCCAGGTTTGAGTTTTATACAAAACTGAGGACCCTTTCTAAATGCATGAAAGGGTCTATAAATACTAATTAAACTAACTAACTACAAAAATACAATGCTATTAATTTGTACAACTAAATCTTGAGTATCTCATCCACAATAGGTTTGTTGGTAGTCAGTAGCATGATTCATTCTTTCGGCTGTTCTCCTTTTGATTTGAGTTGGCAGATTGCAAGCATCAGTTCCAATTCTGTGGGACGATTGAGATGAGAATGGAGTTGAGCTGAGTATGTGGCATCATGGATTTTGGGAATGATACAACCGATCGCATCGGTTAAACATTTGAGAGAGGCCCTTTGACTATACAGTTTTACTAAGAAAAACCAATAGGTATCCCAAGTTAAACTTTGGATGTCAGTGATTAATCTTCCATTCTTCTCCAACTCTTGATTGCATGCTTGCTCCAATGTCTTAGCTAACAGCAATTTACTTGGGGTGCATAGTGAAATAATGTTAGACAGATAAAGAGTGTTATTCATTAGCTCAATTAAATTACTTCTAGATAATCTACATCTACAAACCTCTCTCTCTGATTTCATCAATTGTGACTGCCATTCTAAGAAAATGATCTCCTTGTGTGATTCTAGGATTTTAGGTAGATTCGCTGCCTGCCCCTCATTGGTGTCTTGCCAAGCAAGAAAGTTTGTAAGAGTCTCATCAGCTTGTTCCAAATCCTGCCTAGCATCAACTGATTTGTCAACTATTGATGCCATTATATCACAAATCGGCTCTACCAGAGAAATTTTATGACATAACAGTCTTAACTGTGTAACCAATGCCTTGTTAATTTGTAGTTCTTCGGACCTAAAATCAACAGGTTGTGGAAGGCTCTTGAACTTCTCTACTTGAATTGATAGCTGAGCGATTTTCTCATCTTTCGTTTTTATCAATAGCTCATTCAACGTCTTTAACCTGGCCAATGCTTCGGATAATTCTTTCTGCTTTTGTATTGTGCTTGAGTCTATTCTCTGTTTCTCCTCAAGCAATTGCTTATTCAATTGATTGTTTAATTACTATTGTGTTGATAATTGTTGTTCCAACTGTTCAATTTTCTGTTGTGCTTTGGACACCTATGATTGCAACAAAACAATTGCTTAGTCCTTTTCTTTAAGTAGATTACTTACTTCCGATGCCTTGTCCATAGTTGCTACCGAATAAGCTCCGGCATACCGAGAAAGACTTTTTAGGTCATCGGAAGGGTTAAACATTTCTTTCCACACTACATTGGCTATCTCTGTTTGTGCTGGAAACAAGAAATATTGATCAAGTCTTCTCCTTTTCCTCTGTATTTTCACTACAGCCCTGTGCTTGGGACTGTAAAAGACATCTAATGGAGGTATGTCCTCCACCTGCAAAATAATTTGATCAGAGGGATCTTTTGGAATCGTTTCTAAATCCGTGCTAGGGGGTAGGCCGCTGGTTCCTTCATTCGGAACCGTTGTTGACGCTGTATCTTCTCCATCTGTTACTTTGGGTGTATTGGCACCTTTTGGACCTTTCAGATTGCTTATAATGGAGTCAAATTGCTGCCATTATTGGAGTAGTTTAGGATCAATCTGAGTATCCACATTGATATTTTCACTGCCCTTATCATGTTCTTTTTTCTGCTCTTTCTCCTGCTCTTTCTCTTGTTCTTTCTCTTTTCCTCTTTCGAGAATTTTTTCTACAACAGGAGATTTGTCAATGATTTGTTGTTCAGGCTCGCTTGATTGTGTTGTCGCGGTAGTAGCCAATAAGTCCAGAGGTAGAGTTTGCAACCTTTGTTCTCTGAGCTTATTGAATTCTACTAGCCTTTCATCATTATATCTCATTTTGGCCAGTGCTTGTACCTGGAATAATGACTCTGTCGAAGAAAACAAGTCATCAAAATCATCTTTCTCATGATCAAACCTTGTAAGTTTGGCTTGTTCAAGCACGGTATAGGAAACTTTCCTTTGATCGAATTGCTTATTAGGAACGGTTGCAAGATTAAGCATGTTTATTTTCTCTGCTTCCTTCTCTGCCTGCTTGTAGTCGTGCAAACTATAAACACCGCATCTCAAAGGAAAAGTAGGCCAAACCTACTTTTTTGAAATCCTAAGAGTCTTGGATGTTCTTGCGGTTGTAATTTGATAGGCCAATTCTAGGGCTAACAACTTGTCAGGTATGTACAGAGGAAGGACATGAGGTCTTGCAAGGCTACCAAAAGCCCTTATGTATGTGAACTTATCTTCCCCAAACCAATTTCCTATAGTGGTTAGGTCAATCTCTGCTTCTGAAGAAATCTTTGGGGCAGGCTTATCAAAAATGGCACGGTAAATAGGTAACATAAAACCATTACAGATTTGGTACAATTGGTCGTTATAGTCTGCTTTCCAAACCTTTTGGTGATAAATGTGAATTGGCATGGGGTCTTGTGAAGTCCATCTCCACCCCAGTACAAGAAATTCAGAATTGAAAAAAAGAGTATCTAAAATATAAGCACTAAAATAAGATGTAGGAATAGACCTCTCGGTCACGCGAGTTTTATTTCTAAACTCAAGAATTGTAGTGGCTAATTTATCTAACAATATATTTCCCCAATCCATTACTTCACTGTTAACAGCCGCTTCCATTAAAGGAACCATTTCAATAGTGAATTTTGCAGAATCATGTAATCCCCAAATTCTACACATCATTGCCCCGACATAACAGTAAGGAGAACATAATGAATCTACAGAGTACTTACCTGAAGATTCATGTTTGTGCCTTGAGGGGTTCTATCTCCACTCCCGAATTGGGGCCGATTCAGTGCCATTCTCACTTGTGAGCTTCTCAAGAAATGCTTTATTGTATTTCTTTTGAGGTTCAGGCAAGCGATACATTTTCCTTAAATCATCAAGTTGAAATGAGCCGAAGACCCTTCCATCAACTGTGCAAAATGTTCTGTTTAAAATAGGTATTTCCTCTACTGCCCATCGCACTACATCAATGTATGGAAGAATTTTTTCACGAGTTGCTATTCGATGTAGATATGAGTCAGCTAAATCTTTCAGGAAAGCCTCTGATTTTCTAGTTGAATCTACAGTAGCATGTACTGATACTGTTTCAGGCTCCTCTGCTTCAATTATATTATATATGCTTTGCCAGCTTGTGTTTCCAAGGCCAAGACATGTAGTGTCTGAAATCAATCCCTTTTTGCTTGGTCCTGGATTAGTGGTGGATTGCATTGTTATTGTGGGAGCCACTGCTGCTGCGGATCTCTTGGATTTCTTTCCCATTTGGCTTGAACTTGCTGTTTCGGAGGAGCTCTTCGCAAGGAATAAAATGAACGTAATACAGAGAATAGGTGGTGTGAGCCAATATGAAAGAATTATATCAATTAGCGACTATTGAAAGATTAAAATAACATTGCCACAGATACACTCTCAGGGGAGATCTCGGCATAACTGCTTCATTAATAGGCCACTTAACCTGTCAATCATTTTAAATACCCATCATATTGTTTATATGCCAAATGATTCATTCAAGTGTGGCTTGAGTTTTTTGGCAGATAATCACAAGTAGATCGCTATCGGGAATGGAAAGGCTTTTAATAATAATCCAAAATAATGCATGCAAGCCTTTTAAATCTATTTTGAAACTCGTGCCTTGATTTATCGAATCACAATCGAAGATGTGCTCGGATCGTAACCTTTATATTATTGCAAAAATCACCAATCCCCGATAGCGATACACCTTATCGCATCGGGAGATGTTAAAGGTGTCTTAACATGTGCTGTGTTACATCTCCCAATTGTCAATAGTGATATCGCATCAGAGAAATAGTGGGAGGGCCTATTGTTATATTTGTTGCTCGCCTTTCTCAATAACCGATAGTTATTCACTTTTCGGATCGAGGTAAATCAATGGGTCTTTATATTATGTTTTCCTTGTTGTTGCGATATGAAATCTTGCGATTGCTTTATCGCAATAATAAAGAATTTTTTATTTATTCATAAGACCGATTTCATATTTGTTCAAAAGGTTTATAATATATCGTTTCCTTTGGACCTTTTGATGAAGGATTCTGTAATGATGAGTTGATACCAATTTATTCGCATATCTATGTTTAAAAGGGACCCACTTCATGTTAAGGTTAGAAATAAAAATTTTATGAAATGGGGGATTGTTGTACAGCACAACTAGTCCCTAGATGTGCAATTGTGAAGTATAATGAGAACTTTGGAGGAGATGTGACCTAGAAACATGAGGATAGAATTGGAGTCATTTCCTTTCTAAATGACTTGCAACAAAATCAATGGGACAAAATGGATGGTTTGGCCTCCATATGAAGAAATAAAAGTTGTTCTAATGTTAGACTGGACAAGATGGATGTTGTCCTTGTTCATATGAAGTTCCATGTTCATATGAACTTTGGACACTAGTCATGCATTTATTCCTCCCCACTAATCTGTAAAAAAGTTAATTGTTTGTTAATTCTCGATGCTTTTTCAGTTGTTGCGTCTTTTTGTATAGACTAATCCGTAAAGCAAGGAAATTCCTCACTTTTTGGATCACTCTCCTATCCAATAAATCTTGTTGAAGTGAATAATACACATAATATTTAATAGTAAATGTAATATTTTGAATTAGAGAAATGAAGGCTTTTGACCCCAAAAAAATTATTATCATTAATTATAAATAAAATATTTATATAGTTTAGGATTCACTAATTCTGTGAGTGCTTTTTCATTTTTAATATAAGTTTAAATTCACTAAACAATTCCTAATTAAATCAAAATTTTAAATAAACTAATATTAAAATATTACAAAGTTAACGGAGTTTACTTTTTTATATATATTCACATGTGGCATTTTAATGGAATCTGGAGTTGAGCTACTACACATAGATTTTGAAAAACAAAGTGCTCCTAGTGTGGGTAATGATCTCAATAATATTAACATATTTAACTTTAAATTATTTTTTTTACGATCAATCGAGATACGCTCTTTATATATTAATGTATTATTCTATCAACTATAAGATATTTTGGACGTTTTTTTAATGTGAAAATTTTAATGACTTAATTATCAACCCACTATTGAAAATATAATTTTATTACCCATTTCAGATGTTGTTTCAATGGGAAAACTTGAATGACCTAATCATCAACATATTATTTATAATATATGTTGAAAGCACAAATTCACAGTTTCTTATACTTTATTTACATCAACATACTCTATTTACATCAATATTTTTGAGCATCCACAAACAAGAAACACCAACTCCTTTAGAATGTCTTTGTTAGCTGGTAGTAGGAGGAAGCCCAAACTCCCTTCTTTGTAGACACTTAATAATCTTACTAGATGCATCAACTGAAGCACTACTTCTTGGATATGTTTCATGCACCGACTTATGGCTTCATGGATTTGTTGCAAGCACCAATTTGCAACAAACACCAACCTCCAATGTTTCTTCACACACCCACTCAAATGGAAGCCTTGACCTCGTGTTTTACAAGTAGCAACCTATATACCATCAGAATATGAATACTTGTGATATAGATTTATGTAGGAACTAAATGAAATACACAATTAAATAGAAGAAAACATTTACAGTGAAAATTGAACTTCAAATCATTAATAACAAAATACTCAAACTGTCTACATGCAAAATGAAATAAACTAGCTTGAGCCATGATACCTTATCTTTGAGAGGAGATGTGGCGGCTACATACCTTATGAACTTTGTTACAATGTATCAAAAAGACCTTCTTATTATTTAGAAAAAATGGGAAAACCTTAAACCCAAAAACCTAACTATAGGTGATGGAGCAAAAAAATTTGTGTAGGCCCTCCTGGGATTAGTTGGAATGTCAACGTCCAAGGGTCATAATCCGGGCATATGCTCTTTGTTTGGAGTACATGATACCTCATTAGAAATATTTGTCTAAGGAAAAGAATAATATGGTCAATTCCTTGCGCAAGGGCTATGGGCTTGCTGCATTTTTAAAAAATATGTTGTTTAGGGCCTCAAAAGAACTCCACCAGTTTAGGACCCGAAAAAGTACCAAAACTACCAAATTATGATACAATTAAGGAATATAAAAGAAGAAATGTTGGGGGTCTAGGTGGAATATGTGTGTGGACAATGATATGAACTTCGATTAGTCCTCCCCCCTTACGAAGTAATGCTCCTCTTAGAGTTCAGTGCCTCCACAAGATGGGGAAACTTTTGTTGAACTTTGTCCCTAGTGAGCCAGTTGCCTTAGTGCAAGAGTTGGCTAGATTTGACAACGTGACATAGTTAGATCATATGTAGGAAAGTGTTCTTAATCCTGTGTCTATGGTTTGATGAGTCGTGGCCTATTCCATGCAACCAGGGTTGAAATTTGTTGGTTTCATCTACTCAGTAATATATGATGTGTCCAGAAATGGTGGAAAGTATGGTTGAAAGAGGTCCACATTGGACTTTCAGTGCAAGCCAGGGAACGGGGGAATGCTAAGATAAAAAATGTTCTCACCCACAATATTTGTGATGGTTTAAGGCCCCTATCGAAGTGGTCAAAGTTTTTGATGGAATTCAATAGGGAATTCTTTCTGCAAATGTAACCAATCCTTATCACCCACCTGAAACTTATGTGGCACGTGATGTTGATCATGGTGTTATTTGTACTTAGCATTGGATTTATCCAAGATGTCATGAACCTACCAACTGATCTATTAGATGCATTCAATAAACTTGTGGCACCTCAGAATGTACATGTGTAGACTTTGCTTGTGTGCTCACATGAGGCATAATATCAATTAGACATAATGTTTGAAATCATAGACCCACTATAAAGGGATTGTGGCCAATCGAGCTATAGAGAGCTCTATTATATATGTGTTACATATAGGGAAGTCTCTCATCCTCGCTTCCTCAATGCTTGGTGTTGGAGTGTTTTCTTCTCGAAGGTGTACGAAAAGAAACCACTTTAGACTGTGGATGACAAACAACCTTAACAATAAAAATGGTTGCTAAACATTATGGATCTGCAACAAATGATAGAAAGAAAACCTGCCAAAGTCATGATCTATGCAACATAAATATTTAAACAACAAAATGGAATAAGAAAATAAGCACAAGTAACTCCATTAATCCAATGGAAAATGTGATATATAAAGAATATATTTTATTAGATGACACTAGTGAAGTGAACAAATAATGTTACTAGTACCCATCTATGGGATGGGTTCTTGGCTATCCTCAATGTCTACAAATTTTTATAAAGTCTCTCTCCTCTATGATGTGTAAAACCCAACAAACAAAATGTTTGAGCTTAACGAGAACTCAAATGGAAAATAAAATGGTGTGTGACAATGATAATGATCAGAGCTACAATAGTGAGTGTAAAAATGAAAATGATCAAAACTGAAGCATGAATGTAAAACCCTCCAATGTATAGCAAAATATTAGGTTATACTCTAATAATGGGAAATAATAAAATATTATTAACGAGATTCTAGAATTAACCATTTGTAATATTATATTATATTTGGTTGGAGGGAAAAAGTATTTAAATTGGTTAAATACTTTTATTTAGAAATAATAAATAAGTAAATGATTTATTTGTCATCTCAAGAAGTATGGTTAAGAATAATAAAGAAATGATGATTTATTTAAGTATTCCTAGGGGACTTAGTCAAACTTGACAAGGAATAATAACTAATTAGTATTAATTAATTATTCCTAGAGAAAAATAAGAAAAATAATGATTTATCTATTTACTTCTCATGACTGAGTCAAATATGACAAGGAATATTACTTAAATAATCGTTTAACTATTTACTCCTAGAAGATAATTAAAGATATAATGATTTATTTAATTATTCTTGATGCATTTAACTATAAATAACTTAACAAATGTAGTTTATTAAGTAATTTCTTACAATGAAAGCAATTTTACTATGGTAAAATTGGCCCTACATGGTGTACTTCGGTCCATCTAGTACGTTATGGCTAGATGATCAATTTTTGGTGATAACACTTGGATTTATACATGTGTAGTATGTGCACTATCATCTTATTGACGACCTTTGTCTCGCCATTAGCCTAGGTATGGAATGTAGTCAACTTGATGACCTTTTTGTCCAAGAATGTCCAAAGGATTTACCAAAATGTGCTTTAGAATGTACTATCCTGATCTGATGTAATGGTTTACAAGATCACAAAATGTACCCACACTCATTTAAAGAATAGTTTGGTAGTGTACTCTATTGTGATATTATTTTTGTGGGATGCCAATATAACCATCTTGGAAAATCTATCCAAAACAACAAATAATCAACCATTACCATGCTTGTTGGGAGGGAAGTCAGATAGATATTCCATGGAGATAGATTCTAAGGGTTTGCCGTGAGTAGGTAAAGGAGTGTATCGGCCCTGTCTCTTCATGATTGACTAAGCGATGGAACAAACAATGTAGGATCTAATACATATTTTAAAATCCTCTTGAATTTTTGGCCAATAAAAATACTTCTACGATATTTCCACAGCTATTTCCACACCAATGTGTCTTGTGACCTGATTGTAATGTACATCCAAAATCAGCTTTGCATGCTCAGTTGAAGGAACACAAATATGTCCCTAGTATCATAATAATTCATTATAGAGGTGGATGTCTTGTACTTTATTTCCATCCACCAACATATTATATGTGGTGGTGAACTACACCAATAACCAATATGATGGTTATAAGCATGGTTTTATGACAAATCTTAGTCATCTCTCTCATTATGTTTTGATTAGTAAATAAAGGAATAATTAATTTATGAACTGGTAGATGATAATCTAACTATTATGAGAGGGCATCAGAACCTCTTAAGGGTTCTCAGATAAGTATGAAACCCCTATGTCCATATGTTTATATATGACCTCTACATTACATGTTCATGATGTGTTTGATGGAATGTTTGTCATGGCTAGGCTTTGTGAGGTGATGTTCTGATCTAATTTTTGTATGGAAGGCCTTGTACCTATGTCATTCATCATTTCTGAGAGTTTCATTAAGTTCTCGGTAGAGATTTGGATCAACCCTAAAAGAGTGGCTTAGATCTCATGGTTGATGGAAAAAGATTGAGCAAAAAACACTACAGTCACTTGCTTGCAGGCTTGTGCATGAGACTAGTGGATTATAGATGAGATTAGGTAGTGTTATGCTAGCATCCAGGTATCTAGATCAGTGAAAAAGAGGCGCAACTCAAGGTTTGCACACCTGAAAGTGTGGGTTAAGTGTCGGTTAGCCCTTAGGGGTCCTATAACACCTATGGGAGGTCAGTAAGTTTTGGTTTTGTGAATTTCACTTTCTTAAGGTGATATAGGATGTTGAGTCACGTCATAGTAACTTTTCATCAGATATTTACCCTTGAGGATGAGTAAGCTTGGGTAAGTGTTGGAGGAGAGTATTACAGATTGGTATCACAACATGGTTCAACAATTGGACTGGATATGAAGAATGTGTTTGTCATGCGTGCATGTAGGTTGTATATGTTATTGTTATGCATGCATGGTGGTGGTCATTATTACAATTGCATTGTTATGTGGAAGTTGATTGTGTTGTTGTTGGAATGTGGTCGTCATGAGTGCATGTCGGTTATGCATGAATTTTCATGCTTATGCTTGTCATGGATTAGGTCATGGTATGTAGTTGGCATGGTCATGCATGATAACTAGATAACAATTGAGATGATCTTGATAAATTGTTATGATTATGATTATACATGTATCATGCTAATTTGGTTTATCTTGCAAACACGATATCCTCCCTTTAACCATATTGTGATATGTTTATTTTGTTTATATTTTGGTTTAGATGAAATGATATACCGCAAGAAAGAAGATCAACTATGACTAGAAATATGGTAGACTAGAGTTCATGAGACTCTCCCTGTCAATCAAATGAGAAACATGGTGATGAGTACTCCCCTCATATAACAAACACTTAGAGAATTTTAAAGGAATAAATAAGAAGTTGAAAAGCAGACAATGACAAGATCATTTAGTTAGAGGAGTGACTTTCCAAAGAACAAAAAAAACAAGTAGAGGTCAATGATGTTATTCTTCAGAGTTTGTCAGACATGTAGATACATGAAAAACCATGAATCAATTATGATTAGGATGAAAGGACGAAAGGGGAATATGGTAACATGTCTCATGATGGTCATTGGCTAGACAAGGAGGACATGATAAGAGATGGAAGGTACTTGGATACGTCGAATAGGCGATGTGATGGACACATGTTCTATTGTAGTATTAGGTGCAACAGGTATCATGGCCATCATCATTATCATCCTTACATGAGAAATGACATGGGGTATTTTCCAGAGGAGTTGAAGAAATATAAGCCACCTAACTTTGATCAGGATTTGAAGAAGTTGGAAGATGCAAAGGAATAGTTTCTTGGGATGAAGAAGTTATTTTAGCTGCATGATTACAAAGAGAACATGAAGGCCATAATATTTATCTTTAGCATCAAAGGGAAAGAAGATATCCAATGGGAAGTTGTGAAGTATGTTAGAGACATCACGATAGAGAAATTGGGTTCGCATGAATTTAAGAGACTCTTCAGGAGGAGGTATTTGTCAGAGAGGTAATATGACAATAAGGCCAAGGACTTGTATGAGCTAAATATGGGATTGATGATATATGAGGAGGATATGACTAAGTTCTTGGAGCTATTGAGGTATGTACCATATTTTAAGGATGGGAAGGCCAAGGTTCAAATATTTGTCAGTGGATTACCATTTGAATTTAAAGATCAGATTGGGTATGATGAGCCTCAGGTACTTGAACAACCTATTGGGAATTTGAGGCACTCTTATGAGAAATCAAAACATAAGAGAAATTCTCATCAATGTTGGAAAGGGAAAGAGAAAACTAAAGGTAAATGGCAGTTGAAGTGAACAAGACCCTAGGATGCAGGTGGGAAAGAGAATTTTTTTCCTTATAAGAACTTTACTGTAGTTGGAAATGGACATGGGTCACAACGTGGAGGGAAGCAAGATAAAGGTGATGGTAAGGGACATTTGGAGTGTTTGATACGTGGCAAGGAACATATCAACAAGGATTGTATGTCGTATCAAGGTGGTAGGATCAAGATTTACATTATAAAGGAGGCAAAAATAGTTGGGGATGTTGTTTAGAAAATTCTGTAAATCTATGCCTCATTAGATAACATGCAGGTGGATCACCAGGCATCTTTATCAAGATGGATGGTAAGATTTTTGATCAATTTGTTTCTATTTTGATCGGCCTTGGATCTAGTTATAGTTATGTTAATCCTAACCTGGTGAATACGTGTGGATTGAGAAAAGAAGTGCATGCATAGTCTTGGTTAGTGAAGTTGGCTACATGTAAAAAGAAGAGAGTTCATCATTTTGTAAGAGTTTGTGAATTTGAGCTTAATGGTATCCCTACATCAACACACTTGAATGTAATTATGTTAGGATCATATAGTATGGTTTTTGGTACGAACTGGTTATATCTTCACAAACCTAAGGTGGATTGTTATGATAAAGTTATAAAGTGCTTAGATGGAAATGGAGAACATAGAATATTGGAGGGTAAGAATAAGGCTACATCAATTAGAGTGGTTCAAACTATGCAGGAAAACCACAGTCATAGGAAAGGGTGTGTGTTATTTTTCACACATATTTCTAGTGACAAACATAAAGATGTTGAGGATGGAGGTATTCAACATGTACCCAATTTTATAACAGTTTCAGGATGTATTTCCAATAGATATTTCAAAGTTAGTGCCTCATAGGGAAGTCGAATTTTCTATTGAGTTGGTACCATGGGCATCACCAAAATCAAAGGAACTATACATGATGAGCCCTCCAAAGTTAGTGGAATTCAATTTGTTGTCGAAGGAAATTTTTGACAAAGGATACATTAGGCAAAGTGTGTCACATTAGGGTGCACCAATATTGTTTGTGAAGAAGAAGGATGGTACTATCGGGTTTTGTATTGATTACAGGTATTTGTTGCTTTGGATTGATAACTTGTTGGACCAGTTGAAGGGAGTAGTAATGTTCTCCAAGATTGATATGATATGAGGATATCATTAGGTATGCATCAAAGAAGAGTCTATTTACAAGATTTCTTTCTAGACCAGGTATGGGCATGATGAGTTTGTTGTAGTGACTTTTAATTTGAGTTATGTACTTGATGAATAACATGTTCTTAATGAATAACATGTTGAGTCATTATCCTGACAAGCTTGTTACTGTATTCATCGATGATATATTGATATATTCTAAGAGTGAGGAAGAGCATGCCAAACACGTAGCAAAAGTATTGATACTGCTAAGAGATCATCAATTGGTCCAATCTTATCAAATGCAGTTTCTTTCAGACAGAGGGACATTGCTTAGGCTATATTGATTCCATGGAAGGCATAGCAGTGGATCTTGAAAATATAAGGGTTATCATGGAGTGAGAAGCCTCTTGGAATGTGGATGAGGTAAGATCATTCATGGGGCTAGGAGTTTATTACAAGAGGTTCACTAGGAACTTCTCATGGATTGCATATCCTATCACATCACTGCAATGAAAAGGGGAGAAATTTGAATGAACAAAGGAATGTGCAACAAGATTTGAATAGTTGAAACAGTTGTTGACAAACGTTCCAATTCTAGAGATTGTAGAACCAGATAATGAGTTCGTGGTGTGTACTGACACTTACAAGATAGGACTTGGTGGAGTCTCGATAGAGGACAGAAAGGTAATTTGCTTTGAGACAAGGAAATTGAATGAACACACCTTGAATTGATGTTAGGTGTCGTATAGGGCACATTAATGTACCAACATTGAATTATCAAATCTAGGAGTTAGTGAACTTCGAGATGCATCATTGGAAATGCTAGAGAGAGCCACTGACAACTTGTAATGAAAATTCTAGTGTAACTTATGCATTAATCTCAACAAATTAAATGGAATCCTACACTTCAAAGTAAATTTGAGAAGACACCAATCCTGAAAATTGAAATCATGCGAGAAATAAAAGGAAATCCTAAACTATTAGAAATTGTGAAAGGAAATCCTAATTATGGGCAAAGAGAAGGTAAATTATAACTAGAAACCAAGCAATTCCATAACACTATAAAAAAGGAAGCCTGTAAATGCTGGAATAAATTCAAAAGAAATTCAAAACCATTCTTTGTGCAAAGAAAAATAACAAGTCTGCACTAATTCGGCTGCATCCATCTCTATGTTACAAAAAATCCTTTTCAAGAAATTATAACCTGAAAGCATCAGTAAACCTTAGCATGTAAATTTACTGTGTAAACAAATATATGAACGAAATTGATTTAATATAAATTCTCTCATCTTTTTTGTCCATAAAAATAAATCTTGGGAAGTTGACCAGAAGTCGAAAGGAAACTACAATGGGGGAGAAACATTATAGATTTCAAACATAATGTAGTTTCCTTTCATCAGTGTCGACTCTCCAGTGTACAGGAATAAAAATTTCAAATGAAAGAAATGTATATGTGGTCTTTGCTTCTGAGTAATATGCTACCTTTGTAAGCATAGTCATTTAATATTTATTAAATAATTTGATACCTCATAATTACTCAGAAAGGGAGAAATGTATCTCATATTCTAGAGCATGAACTTGTTGGACCTAGACCAATTTAACTATTTCGAATTATGCATTAAAAACTCATAGAGGCAGGGTATCAATCACATAATCCGACCTTTTGAATATAGAACAACTGAAGGGACATATCATGACACAATCTGATCTAGTATTCAATACCAAGAAACCCTTCTAAATTGTAAGAATAATTCTTCCAATATCGTATTCACACAGTAAATCAAATGACATCAATTTTAGAGAAGGAAAATGACTAAAAATAATTAAATATTATAATCTGATCTTCCACACATTTCCCACAAAACAAATGACAATTTAAACACAATCCAACCTAATCCTAAAAGACTCAGAGTGATGTCGAGATGGTCTAGTGGCCAACCCAGCTAGCCTACACCCTCTGTCAATGACCTGGTTCAAATAGAGATTAAAATCATAAAATTATTAAACATAAGATAGCTTGAAATGCCTTAATTAATCTTTAAAATCATAGTCTTTACATCATGCAAGCAAAGATTAGACTCCAGCAAATGGAGGGAGTGACCCATAGACTAGTGATTCTTTCCTAATGGTACATTAGGGCCATCTCCTCCCCACTTCCTTCTATGCATTCCTTATGTATGTTTGCTCCAAGGGATCTTTGGCTTTATATAGATATTGGAATTAAAAATTGGGCTATTCACAAGCCAACCAAAATACAAAAGGGACAAATTAAAAATCAAAGATGACACTCTCATAATAGAAATACATAATTTAAATTCCTCCTTGAAAATTCTGATGAATATATTATCTCCTTAAAGTTTTGACTTGAAGAAGAAAGTAGAGTATAGGAAATAATAAAGACTGAAATGATGAATACAGAAGAAGATTGTAAGAAGCTGGAGGATGTAATTATGACATTGATGGATAAAGTTAACAAGCTTAATAAGAACTTGAATAAGTCACTAGTGTTGAATAACATTCTTAGTTGTCAAAAATCTCTTGGTGATAACACAGTTCTTGGTTACGAAGGTAGATCTTCGAGCATGGAGGACACCAGCTTCAAGTCTTTAAAGGGGAAAATTAAAGGGGAATCTAGAAATGTTGTTGCTTGAAAAAGGTCTACTAATGTTCCCAAGAACATTGATAACAAATATGATGAACAATGAATTGAACTGATCTATAATGGGGACCTAAAGGCTTCTGTTACACCTACAAGAACCTCTCCCACTCCAAATCTTAAACAATTCCCAAGATCTTGCTTATGATTGATAATTTGCAGAATTAAAAGAACTTGACATAGGTATATGCTTTTTGTTTACCTTTAATTGAACAAATTCCTTAAGTTCATTTGCTTTACTGATATTTACACACACATAACACTAAGCAATGTAGCACATAAACAAAAACATAAGGCAACAAGTTTAATTAGGAGTCCACCCAACTCTCATGGGATACGTCTCCGTAAGCTCTTGTCAACTCGACTAGGATCTTTGGGATTATGATAACACTTCTTTTACAAGTTCCACACTCAACACCATAGGTTTACAACTGTACCTATGGGCTTAGAATACCATATTACCCATATCTTTCCTTACTTTGTAGACAGATATAGGCTTCTTTGGACTAGACTCCAATTAGTGCTCTAAGCTCACTTGAGCTCTAGCTTGCACCAACTCCCTTAGAATTTTGTTAACTATCTCTAGAACTCCTTCTTCTATCTTCAGGACACCTCAGACATCAGCAATATCTTGATCATTTGATCTCTTTGTTTTTCTATGGTTCTCATCCCTTAGGCTTCTCTGGCTCTTCAGCTCTTAAGTTTCTCTGGCTCTCCAGTTCTTTAGCTTCACTGGGTCTCTGCTCTGGCTCTGGCTCTCGACTCCTACTCTCGGCTCTAGCTCTCGGCTCTTGTTCTCAGCTCTTGGCTCTCATCTTTGGCTCTTGGCTCTATCTCTCGGCTCTTGGATCTCAACTCTTGGCTCTTATAAGGAGAATAACTACCTCCAACCTCTGGTGGCGTCTCTCTGTTCTCCTCTCACTGGCTCTAATTATTACCATGTGTGAGCTCCCCCTGAGTCTCTACACAACAATGGAATTTATCCTTGAGATGGCTCAAATTCCTCGAGTCCACAAGAATAATGCCTCCAGACCCCGTGGATGGTTACCAAAAGCTCTTTGGTTCCCAAAAACACCTTCCTCTATGCTAGACCCTTCTGTCCATCTCTTCGCCTTCTCTTATGCATTCTAATTCGTGTTTTTATGACACGTTCTATTTCATCATTTCCTTATGGTGAGAAACAATGATGTTTTAAAATAGAAATTGTTTGGAGACAAAAGGATCTGTGGGTGCAACAGTCCCCACCATCCGACCTTTCTCCATAACAAAATCCCCAAAATAGAGAAAACTTAAACAATATGCAATATACAAAGAAATAAATTGCAAAGTAGATTAATCCAGATCTCAAAGATCATCAAACCGCATCTATAATATTTCAGGTCCACGCATCCATCACAAATCACTCTGATCGGCGCCTCATCGCCTATCAGCATTATCACTATATCTCTTATCGACAGTCGTTGCTTCCCCGCTCCACAAACCTTAAACTTCATCGATCAATGATCTCCAATCAAGTCCTAATCGTTGATTCCTCTTCTCATCCCCTGGCTCAAATTATGCATCGCAATCCACCTATCGCATATCGAAATGCCTTAAGGCGTATGGTTAAGTCCTTCCTTTGGAAATTTCACGACTTAATCTTGTTCGTTGATTTCCCATTTAATCCTATGTTTCGTACTAAACCTAAAACATCAAGCAGTCCACTCAATCAACACCGTTGATCCATGATCTCGAATCCAATGACTGATAGCCATTTTAGGTGGCCCACTTGCATGGAGATTACCCACCTGAAAAAGAAATTTTCCTTCTCCTTTGGTGTGCTACGTGTCGGCTGGTGTATGGAATCGGGTGAAGCCCTTCCAATACCACTTACCGCCTGAAGCCCACCCGAAATACTGTTTACTGCCCTCCTTATGAAACTCAAAAGGTTTAGTTTATTTTCTATAAACTCTTTGGATCTGCTTGTTTGTAGGTTTACCTATAAAATGAATTGATCTCCTCTGATCGGACGATCCTCCACCTTTAATCCTATTCTTCATTATCGAAGGTATAAACCAATCTCTGACTACCACATCATATATTGTGATGACATCACCATAAACCCGTGACTCTTTCTTGGGTTGCCACATGTCTTGTTGACGTAGCCATTAACTCTTTGGTCTGAAGTTTTACTTGGTTATGTTTTCTTTATCCAAACTCAGATTTACATGTGGTTTGCGCTATTAGCAGCTTTTCCGCATTTACCTCTATTTGAAGCCTTTTAGACTTAGAGGCTATGCTAGATCCATTTTGGATCACGCCTCCCCATTGGCAATATTTTTGGACCCCAAAAGTTTGACATACTGATCTAAATAGTAGATGAGAGTAATAGCACCTTCTTCTTTCAGCCTCCATACACTTGCATTGCATAGTGCCTCTAAACCAAAGCCTTTGAACACTTCCTTCCTAGATGTGCTAGTCATCCTGTTAAGAACTATCTTCCTCCTTGACTTCATGCAAAACTCTTGCTGAGAAGGTTACAGAAGGTAGTTTGGACTTCTCTTCCTTGATCATTGATCCGAGGTAGCTCAAAAAAATATGAAGTTATATCTTAAAAAAAAATTACATTTGTATCTGTTTGACATATTGTCAACAACAACTATTAACAACAACAGAATTACAAACAACAACTGGATGGCCTAAACTCTTTCTTCATCAAAAGAAATATATTTCACATCTTGTGAACACCTCCATGTCTTTACATCTACATACAAATGATTGGCTAGATAACAAGCCAACAAAACATGCCTTTAAAATAATTGACCCTTCCAGTCAAGCATGTAGAAAAAGAACTGTAGGATTTGTTTTCAAAGATGAAACACTTCATCATTATCTCCATCTTGGAGACCAAATCAACTTTTTCAAAGTCAACATTAACATTATATGCATTCTTAAAAAGAAAGCAATCAACCCTTCAAGTTAATTACACATACATGTTCAAATACAAGGAAATCGTCAACATCCCTGTGTTCATGCACATCATTCTCACGCATGCATTTCATCCTTCAACTTTCACTTAAGTACATTGTACTTTTGAAGCTGAGATGAACATAATGTTGTAGCAACAAAGTAAGTCTCCTACTCAAATTTTCCATTCATCTTCTTGGTAAAACCCTGCAACTTGCATTCCATTAACAAAGAAATTAAAATAGATGCATTATATCAATAGACATGCAATCTTAATTGGATAAGAATTCTAACCATTTCTTACCAATCCATTTCAAAGATGCTACCTTTGTCTGCACATCATCATCAACATGTGAATCATCCTAAAACACATCAATTATGGGAACTTCTTTTCCATTCTTTCTATTCTCTCTCTCCACCTTCTTAAAGTTTCATGGAAGCATTGTTGGATTCAAAGTCCAACACTTTTAAGCAATTTGTCCATGATTTTCCTTGGCCAATGGACCTTTGGCTTCTTGCTTCCTTTCCTTCAAAATTTTCCTATATGTGGCCATTCTCTTCCAACATCTACAAACATTATGGTTATCGAAACCACAAAAGGAACATGCAATTCTTTTCCCATACTTATATGGAAATTTACCATTCTGAACATAATCAAAAGGAATATGGTTAAAACCAGATTTATACCTTTCTCTTTCACCTGTATTCCCTTCATGAGGGGGTGAATCGAATGAAGAAGTGGATCCCTTTGGAACACCATCAATCTCTTCAATGTTGTTAGAGTTTCCACAACTCTCCGGTTCACGTGTATGATGATATACACCTTCTTTTTGCAAAGTATGCTTCACACTAGTGCATTCCCCAAGGATACAATCTTCACACTCTTGAGGTTGAAGACCTAAAATGAAACCCCTCCTTGGGACTATTTCAATTGTCTTCATGGCAGCTTTGGAACTTTCTCCATAAGCTTGTCCATAGCCAAGACCCAAATACTTAGGCCTTTCCTCAACTATTATTGGTTGAACAATACCCTGTGCATATTTGCCCAATCCTTTTCCTTCATAGCCCATTTCGTACATTACCTTACACCCTATGCCTTTGTTATGTTTTTCAAAAGAACCAACATAAATATTCTTAGAGGATTTTGAAGACAAACTGGAATTTTTTACCTCTTCTTCAAGCTGATACTTGACTAAGGCTTATTTGGTAACAAGAAGTCATGTCTCCAACTCATGCAACCTTTCCAGGTTCATATTTTCAATATGAAGTTGGCCTTCCAATTCCTGCAATTTGTTAGAAATCAAATACTGCTCTTCCTTCATGGAATTCAATTGCTCTCGAAGCCCAACACTCATTTCTCTCACCATATTCATCATGATGAACAAGTCTTGCTTCATGTCTTCATCAAAGAATCTTTTGATGAAGGAATAATTTGAGGACTCACTTGTAGAAGTAGTCATTATCAAAATGAATAAAAGAACTTCAAACAAGATTAACAAAGAACTTATTCAAGAAACCTTTTGCAACAAACCTCTTGTGCTTCAAGGATTGCTTTGAGGTCCTTTGGGATAAGAAGAATGCCTTCAGCCCTTATTCCTTCTTGTCCTCTCCTAGATTTAGCTATCAATAGCTTTCCCTTCACCTCTACAAACTCAAACAACAGTGAGTTTACAACAATCAAACAATTAATCCTCGACTGTTTAAACACCTTTCAAATTAACCAAACATATAGATTTCTCTATCAATCAAGCATTCTGATCTAATACCACTTGCATCACAATACAACCTGCTTCATGATACAACCTACTCTGGTATAACTTAGCTCTGACATAACCTTCTTTGAAGGTGGGGTTAATCAACCTGATGCTCTGATACCACCTGATCTGAAATGGGGACCTAAAGGCTTCTTTTACACCTACAAGAACCTCTCCCATTCCAAAGCTTAAACAATTCCCAAGATCATGCTTATGCTTGATAATTTGTGGAATTAAAAGAACTTGAAATAGGTATATTCTTTTTGTTTTCCTTTAACTAACCAAATGCCTTAAGTTCATTTTCTTTACTGATATTTACACACACATAATAGTCAACAATGTAGCATATAAACAAACACATAAGACAACAATTTTAATTAGGATTTCACCCAACTCTCATGGGATACGTCTCCGTGAGCTCTTGTCAACTCAACTAGGCTCTTTGGGATTATGGTAATGCTTCTTTTACAAGTTCCACACTCAACACCATAGGTTTACAACTATACCTATGGGCTTAAAATACCATCTTACCCCTGGTTGTCCTTACTTTGCAAATAGATATAGTCTTCTCTAGACTAGACTCCTTCAATTAGTGTTGTAAGATATCTTGAGCTCTAGCTTGCACCAACTCCCTCAGAATTCTATTAACTATCTCTGGAACTCCTTATTCTATCTTCAGCACACCTAGGACATCAGCAATAGCTTGATCATTTTATCTCTTTATTGTTCACTGGCTCTCAGCCCTTAAGCTTCTCTCTCTCTTCGGCTATTAAGCTTCGTTGGCTCTCTGATTCTTAAAATTCTCTGGCTTTCCCACTCTGGCTCTCGGCTCTGGCTCTCAGCTTTGGCTCTTGGCTCTAGCTCTTAGCTCTAGCTCTCGGCTCTAGCTCTTGGCTCTAGATCTCGGCTCTAGCTCTTGGCCCTTGGCTCTCGACTCATGGATCTTGTAAGGAGAATAACTACCTCCAACCTCTAGTGGCGTCTCTTTGTTCTCCTCTCACTAGCTCTAATTATTACCATGTGTGAGCTCCGGCTAAGTCTCTACACAACAATGGAATTTATCCCTAAGATGGCTCAAATTCCTTGAGTCCACAAGAATAACGCCTCTAGACCCCCTAAACAATTACCAAAACCTCTTTGGTTCCAAAAAACACCTTCCTCTGTGCTGGACCCTTCTGTCCATCTCTTCGCCTTCTCTTCTGCGTTCTAATTCGTGTTTTCATGACATGTTCTGTTTCATCATTTCCTTACATTGGGGAACAATGATGTTTTAAAATAGAAATGGTTTTGAGATGAAAGGACCGACAGGCGCGACAGCCCCCATCATCTAGCCTTTCTCCGTAACAAAATCCCCAAAACAGAGCAAACTTAAACAATATGCAATATACACGGAAATAAATTGCAAAATAGATTAATCCGGATCTAAAAGATCATCTACCCACATCTATAATATGTTGGGTCCATGCATACATCACAAATCGCAATGTTGCATGGTCTGTTGTTTCACTTTGCTCTGTTGTGCCCCGATCTCCCGATATTCGATCACTCTAATCGGCACCTCATCGAGTATCGACATTATTACTATATCGCTTATCGGTGGTCACTACTGCCCTGATCCGTAGCCCTTAAGCTTCCCCAATCAACAATCTCCAATCAGATCCTGACTGTTGATTCCTTTCCCGATCCCATGGCTCAAATTTCTCATTGCAATCAGCATATCGCATATCGAAATTCCTTAAGGCCTATGGTTAAGTCCTTCCTTTGGAAACATCATGACTTAATATTGTCCATCGATTTACCATTTAATCCGATGATTCACACTAAACTTGAAACATCAAATAGTCCGCTCAATCACCACCATTGATCCATGATCTCCAATCCAACAGATGGCAGCAATTTCGGGTGGCCCACTTGCATGGACATTACCCGCTCAAAAAGGTGGGTTTCTCTCTCCTGCGATGTGCAACGTGTCACCTGGTTTATGGAATTAGGTGAAGCCCTTCCAATACCACTTACCGCCATAAGCCCGCTCGAAATACCATTTACTCACCTCCTTCTGGAACTCAAAAGGTTTAGTTTATTTAATGAGTAGTTTTCCAAAATTTGGTCTGTATTAAGTGAACCGGAACGTTCTTCAAAGATGATTTTCTCATATTTTTTGTTTCCGTTGTTTTCCAAATTCTTCCAGCTGCAATACCAAATTCGACTTGTTCCTGTTGAATGTTGATGGAAAGATCTTTCAGATATGATCTTGTTGATCAATTTGTTTTGTATAATCCAAATTTATAATGGAAATCATTTTGTAATCAGCTTAGTTTTAACTTCCCTTTGTTGTAAATGAAAATAGAGATCAAAGGGAGGAGGATAATATGGGGAGAATTGGAGAATAGGAGAGAGAATAGAGAGGAGGAAACGTCTCGCATTTTTACTTCAACTGTAATTTTAATATAAAAAGCATGATTTTGAAGGACACGTCATGCTGTAACTACATTTGGATCTAATGAATAATACATAATTCATGTTGCTCTTCATTGGCGATATTCTGAAGTAGTTAAGTAGTAATCACTGGCAGCTTGGGCCCAGTCAATGGTGGATTTCACCGCTATTCCCTACGTTATACTTTTACTTTTCTTTTACTGCAAGTTTGATTAATCTGCTTTATTGCATTATGATTGATTTACTTTCATCAGTGTGGATTTCGTGTATTCATTTCATTAATTCTTAATTCTCTCAATTGATTTCATTCATTTATGTCATGGATTGAATTAATTACTAGACAAGAATCATTTCTTGTTAATTAAAGGACAGAGTGTTATTTATCAGATCAGGTACTTTATTTCTATGCAGTAGTTTAGATTCGGCTGAAAGAGCTCTGTTATTGCTATGGTGCACTCGGTTGATGTAATTTCAATTAGAATCTCTTGATTAATATTTAGTTTGGTTTAGATTAAGATTGATTTTGATACTTAGATTATTTTCCTTGAAGTTACAAGCTTGAGATTTATGATTTGATTAGTTTACTCTTGTATTGAATTTAATAAATTATCTTAAATCATTACTCTCCAAAGATATAGCATTTGTACATATTGTGTACACTCTTGGAACATAAAGATGTACCCAAGTTGATGATTAAGTGAGAAAATTAGGAGTTTTTAAGGACACCTTATAGCACCCAATACTTTGGCATCATTGCCAAGGAGAGTGTTGCTATTTCACAGAAGTGATGTATTATGATATTTGTTGGTAGGAAAGAATTGGGTATTAAAAACTAAAGGTAAGAACTTGCGTATGAGTAAGTAAAGTGCTTGCTCCCTCGCCCTATTTTCAACACAATTGTGTAGGAATTGAAGTACAAATAAAAGTTTGATGTTTGTTTGTTGCGAAAGAACTCGGTATTAAAAACAAAAGGTAAGAACCTGCATACGAGTGGGTAAAGTGTTTGCTCCTGTGCCCACTTTTCAGCAAAATTTTGTATGAATTAAAGTAGAAATAAATGTTTGAATTTCTATGTGAATGACTCAGAAAAATAAATAAATAAAAATTAAAAAATAAAAATAAAATAAAAATTAAAAAATAATAATAATTAATAATAATAATAATAATAATATAATAAAATAATAATAAATAAAAAATAAAAAATAAAAAAAATTGAAAAACAAATCTCATGATTTCACTTAACTGGTGATGTAAGCACCCACCCATTTCACTAACGCAATTGACAGGAACATTTGAAGGAGCCTCAATGAAACACATGAAGAACATCTTCTACTATGGTAAGAAATGGCTCACATTTTTACTTTTGAATTCCCTACCAAAGATCTAGGAGGAGTGACACAAACACACATAATTCCCCCATCTTCTCTACCAAATTTTCATGGTTTGGCAAATGAAGACGCAGATACATTTTTACTTGAGTTTGAATTACTTTGTACAGTATATGATTATTGTACCAATGATCAAAGGTTGAAAGTGTTTCCTCTTACTCTAAAAGGAGCATCTCTTTGATGGTTCATGAGCCTTGGTGGGAACTGCATCCAAACATAGGAGGACATGAAGAACGTATTCTTGAATAAGTACCAAGACTATTGCAAGGTTGGTGAAGATAGTTTCAATATGATACAAGGGGAAGATGAAAGCTTGGAGGACTATGTGGAATGATTTAGATACAACTTTCAAAAATCAAAGCATAAGTATTTGGAAAAAGAGATCTTAAAAACACTCTTACTCAAAGGAATCAAAGATGAATTTTTAGAACTCTTAAATCTAATAGGAAAAAGTGATAATATTCAATTATCATATGGTGATGTTTTTGAATTACGTATAAGGTATTCAAGAGGAATATTTAAGGCTAGTAAGAATTCCAGAGAAATTTCTTCTTTCTTTTCCAAATCTACTACAAGAACAAGAGATATAGCAGTTGAAATCAATGATTTATTTGAACATTTAAAAATTGAATTTATTAGCTCTCTAAATTCATAATTGGATGTTTTGCAAGTTCAGAAAAATCAAGAAATTAAAGAAGTATTTTTTGTTTATTTCCAAAAGGAGCATCCCATAGATAGTTGTTGTTTCTTATCTAGGATGGAAGCATCATATCAAAGAGATGGGGAAGCTACAACAAGGTCAAAACCATGGAAATTGTGGCCTACATGTATGGTTCAAAACACTTCCTCTCCATTTTATTACGTGCATAATCCATTATGGAATACTCATGTGTTAAGGCAGCCATGTGAATCTCAATATAACCCCCACCAATCTTGTCCACAAGTTTGGCATGGTTCATCTTATGATTGCATGACTACTCTCGCTCATCTTGTAGCACAAACACATCATCCATATTCCTCACTGGCTCTTCCACAACATATTTCTTTCCCATCAAAATCATCCGCACAACCCAATCAACAACATCACCAAAATACTCCATGCCCTACACAATTTCTTGCTCAAATGATTCCACACCCTCATCATAATAAACCAGTACAACATGCTTACAGTGTTGAACTACAAAATTTACTATCCTTCCCACCCATTCTATCTCACATTCACCATTGCAGAAAACTTATATTGAGATTTAGAATGTTTCAAATCCAAAAATTATAGAAGTTATGAAAGAAAATGAGGTTTCTTCTAGCCTGCATCAACAAGCTATTTTAAAAACTCAAGAACTTCATGATATGACGGTTATGGGGAATCAAGAAAGTAAGGGATATATTGAATATTGGTTTCACTCCATTTTTTTGCAGCCTCACTCCATACTTCAACAATTTTTTACACCATCTTTTCAAGGGAAGTTGGCTGCTCATACCCTACCATTTATTAGCATGCATTTTTCAAATTTCGGTATGTACATACTTGAGGCCTTATTTCTAAAATGGCTCCACTAGAAGTACTCTTATACATAATCATATTCATTTCTCAAATAGAGTAGGTTAGTGTAGCAAAAAAATAAACAAGTAGATAAATAAATAAATTTCTTTGTATGTAAAAATAGTTGTTTTTGTTGAAACACGCTATGGAAATCAACATCGGGGATAAATATTTTAATTTATTTGTGTATGTAGATGCATTATATTGAAAATAACATTTCTGCAAACACTCATACTCATTTTTATCACCAATATGGAAAAATTGCTTGAATATCATATTTTTTGGCTTGGAGGCTTAATGAAATTCTAAAAACACAGTCAAGACAGTCATGTTTTGAGGGACCAAAAGGGAATATTTTTGAAACCTATTTTTATCCTAAGTATACCTTTATTTCTACTTTCCAACCCAATTTTAATCACTCCATTTGGATTTTAAACAAAAAAGTTATAACCAAAACATTGAAGGGTGTCTAGTAGACGACTGAGGAACAGAGTTGGGACCGTCAATTTTTGGAGACCTAAATGACTATATTTTTTAAGCATACTTCTATGGTATATTCTTCTATGAATCTAGTTCAAAATGAAATTTTAATCACTCGATTTTGATATTGTATGAGAATGTTATGACCCAAATATTGACTATCTATCCTAAATCAACACTCTCAAAACTCCA
Organism: Pinus taeda; assembly: GCA_000404065.3. Taxonomy (NCBI): domain Eukaryota; kingdom Viridiplantae; phylum Streptophyta; class Pinopsida; order Pinales; family Pinaceae; genus Pinus; species Pinus taeda. The sequence goes on from APFE031714660.1 coordinate 342,885, forward strand.
TTTTTCCAGTTATTAAAGTATTTGACCCATAAGTTATCCTATTATTCAAAACCAGTTTCTATTGGAGATAAATAAGTTATTTTAATTTGATTCCAAATTTGAATCAACGCAATTTGTCATCAAACGAAAAAATTATGCTTAAAATATAACCTGTTTGTCTAAATTGGGAAATCGAAAATTATTATGTTATGCAGGTCGTTCTAAGTAAAATTGGCATATCATATCATGGAATTCTTAAAAGTTATTCCTATTATATATATCCCTCTGAATTCACTTTCATTTGGCTTTGGAATCACTCAAATCAGATGAAAAACAAAAAGTTATGATTAAAACATTGCAATTTAGCATGATTGGTAACTACTCTCCTGCAGGTAATAAATTAATTTTACTTTGTTATTTTCTCCATGGATTTGTTTTATAGAGTAACCACTTGTTATTATTTTGCATAATTCTTGGACTAATAAAGCCCGAAAACCTCTCTTTCTCCATTATTTAATGTTTTATTATAGGTAGACACTCGTTTTTTTGCAGGTCCTAGGAGAATAAAGAAGGTCAATTTATGAACAAGCGATTCTTGAAAGAAATTTTAATGTAACAAGGGCATTTCATCCAATTCATTATCTAACAGATTCATAACAAAATAAATGGGGAATTAATTTCCATTTGAAGATTCATGTCACTGCTGCCAAAACATTTTTCCAAAAAATCATTTCTTTTCCATTGACAAATTGATATTCCATTAGGAAATAACATCATAGTTGTTGTAACTTAATTTATTTATTTATTTACTATTTATTTATTTATTTGTTTTTTTTCAAATTTATCTTATGTTTTTGTGTTTCAGGTGTTGCTTCCTTCAAAGTTATAGTTTTCGCTCTGTTCACAATTGAACAACACTTTTGTGTGTCCGATTTTTATTGTTCAAATGATTGAACGATTGTTGTTCAATCGATTGAACAACACTTTTGTTGTTCAATTAGATGAAATTCGACTAGTTGAAAGATGTACAATAAAGGGTATAGTCCCTTGATTGTCTCTTGGAACTGAAAATGCATAAAATAAGACTTCGTAAGACTGGTTATAATAGCCACAACAATATCAAACAACATATATGTTCTAGACCAAGCAGAGTGGAAGAAAATTGCAATGAAGCAAAAGAGCCACAATGACAACAAATAACAAAAGGATAACTAGACAAAAGTACTATTAGGTGCCATGTAATCAAGGGGAACTTCCTAAAAGACATAAGTAATCCTTTTCTACTCATGTTGAAGGGGGGGTGGGAGGTAGTGCATCATGAAAATCAAAGAAGTTAACCATGGAGACAAGGGGAGCATGAGCATTGGTATCAATGAAAAAGCGGGACATTGTTGGAAGAAAATTTTCATTTATGTCAAAGGGTGAACGGGTCATTATTGAGTAATGTTTTCATTTATGTCAAATCACTAATATTAAGGTTGGTTCCATAGATTTAGGATAATCAAAAAATGTGATAATAGTTCAAGAAGCTGTAAATAACAAAAAGAATTATTCCCTCTAATGAAAAACTAATAGTTAAGAGAAAATTAAGGAAATTTTTGTTAAAGACAAAAAATAAAGAATGAAAGAATAAATCATCATCTATCCCTAATCAAGGCCTTTCCAATGGTGTATACAACTCCCTCCACCTCTTCATAGGTGAAGACAAATGATTTTTGGATTTTTCATGTTCCATTTGGATACCATATTTTTGAACGCATCTTAACTCTAGTTACCTAGCCCAAATCGAAGTGTAATATGAATAACTAGAAAAAATATTCAAAGGAATTTTGAATAGTATATAGAATTCTCTCTAACTCCTCATGGTTGAGGAGAAATGATTTTTAAAATTTTCACTATACCTTTTTTCCAATTCCACAAGCTAGTATAGCTGGTGGACAAGTTGGCCCAATCTAAACCCAAAATGAACTATATATAGGCATGATGAGGAGGCATTTTAGAAATTATGTCAAATAAAATTGAGATATGTTGAAACAAGCAAGGAAAATAAGTTTTTCTAGGGTTCATATCCCATGAATTTGAGGTGAGGAGAGATTGGATTGTAGAGGTATCTATGGAAGGAATTTTAGCACATTTTTAAAATATTTCAACACAATTTTTAAAGTTATTTTTTGCATAATTATTATATAAGTTTAGAGAATATCTTGAAGCTATTATTTTAGAAGTTGGGAGGATACCTTGAAGTTATTCGTATAGAAGTTTGTAGAAGATAGTGAAGTTATTATTGTAGAAGTTTGGTGCATATCTTGAATTTGTTCTTGTAGAATTTTTGGAGTATACCTTGAAGTAATTCTTGTAGAAGTTTGGAACAAACCCTAATCGCATCCTTGCAGAAGTCTTGAAGCAGATCTGAGTTATGTTTTGAGCAAATCAATAATATTTTTTGAGGAAGGTTTTTGAGGGAGATATCAAGTACTAAATCTAACAAATCAATGCTTGTTATGCAAATCTATTGATTAAAGGTATGAAATAGAATTTATTTTCTTGCATTGGAGATCGAAATTACATTGGCATATTGATTGGACTAGATATGAAGTTAGATATGTTTAGGCAAAGATAATAGTCATCACATATTTTTGTATTTAGCTTACTATCATTGGTATTAGAGCCAAGAGTTATGGTCTTTGTTTCATTCATGAGGGTGGTAAGGTGGTGCTAGAGAAGAAAGTTATAGATTCCTTCAAAATGTTGTTGACTCCTTCTAGTGGGATCTGGTAAATCTTCGGGTTCTATCACTAGTAGAAAATGATGAAATTAGTGACTAGGTTACTAAAAACATTAGTCATCACAATTATTTCAAGTGAATTACTATTAAATTTGAGCAATTTTAAGGGACCGAAATAAAAATGACTAGCTTAAGCGACTAATTTATTCTAGGGATATAATATACGACTAGATAACAAGTAACTAAATTAAAAGTGGCTAACTTAAATGACTAGTTTAGTCTAGAAGTAAAATGTATGACTAGATAATAAGTGAAAAGATTAATAATGATTAATGTAAATTACTATTATAGTACAAGAATAAAAATATGACCAAATAAAAAGTACAACAAGGATATGAATTAGTCATTTATGTTAGTTATTTTTAATTGTGATACTCCAAAAATGGAAAATTGTAATTTTGATATCGAAGTGTTATATTTCACTACAGGGGTGTTTGAATCCATCTACAAGGGTCTCTGAATCCATATATAGTGTTAAAATTATGAATACACTTTTGTCTCTAAAGCTTAACACTGTATACATATATGACTAAAATAATAACATTCCTTAAACATTCAACAGTGAAAAATATAAGGATTGCTGTTGAAAACACATACATATATCTAATGATAGCAAGAGTAATCAAATGACGATTCACATGAAAGAATGAAACAAGATCATAGATAATGGTACCATATGTGCTTTGAATCATTCCCGATATCAATCGCATTCAAATTCCTTTTTCCAACTTAAAAATACTTTCACATCAAGGCAATAGTGCACATCCCATCAAAGGTTTCCTCGTTAGAATTTGGAATACTGGCCCAGTCTTTTAAAAAATATACCAGAAGCACAATAGTGCAACTTCCAGGTTTGAGTTTTATACAAAACTGAGGACCCTTTCTAAATGCATGAAAGGGTCTATAAATACTAATTAAACTAACTAACTACAAAAATAAAATGCTATTAATTGGTACAACTAAATCTTGAGTATCTCCTACACAACAGGTTTGTTGGTAGCCGACAGCATGATTCATTATTTCGGTTGTTCTCCTTTTGATTTGAGTTGGCAGATTGCAAGCATCGGTTCCAATTTTGGGGGACGACTGAGACGAGAATGGAGTTGAGCTGAGTATGTGGCATCATGGATTTCGGGAATGATACAACCGATCGCATTGGTTAAACATTTGAGAGCGGCCCTTTGACTGTATGGTTTTACTAAGAAAAACCAATAGGTATCCCAAGCTAAACTTTGGATGTCAGTGATTAATCTTCCATTCTTCTCCAACTCTTGATTGGATGGTTACTCCAATGTCTTAGCTGACAGCAATTTACTTGGGGTGCATTGTGAAATCATGTTAGACAGATAAAGAGTGTTATTGATTAGCTCAATTAAATTACTTGTAGATAATCTACATCTACAAACCTGTCTCTCTGATTTCATCAATTGTGACTGCCATTCTAAGAAAATGATCTCCTTGTGTGATTCTAGGATTTTAGGTAGATTCACTGCCTGCCCCTCATTGGTGTCTTTCCAAGCAAGAAAGTTTGTAAGAGTCTCATCGGCCTGTTCCAAATCCTACCTAGCAACAACTGATTTGTCAACTATTGATGCCATTATATCACAAAGGGGCTCTACCAAAGAAATGTTATGACATAACAGTCTTAACTGTGTAACCAATGCCTTGTTAATTTGTAGTTCTTCGGACCTGAAATCAGCAGGTTGTGGAAGGCTCTTGAACTTCTCTACTTGAAGTGACAGCTGAGCGATTTGCTCATCTTTCATTTTTATCATTAGTTCATTCATCGTCTTTAACCTGGCCAATGCTTCGGATAATTCTTTCTGCTTTTGTATTGTGTTTGAGTCTATTCTCTATTTCTCTTCAAGAAATTGCTTATTCAATTGACTGTTTAATTACTGTTGTGTTGATAACTGTTGTTCCAACTGTTCAATTTTCTGTTGTGCTTCGGACACCTATGATTGCAACAAAACAATTGCTTGGTCCTTTTCTTTATGTAGATTACTTACTTCCGATGCCTTGTCCATAGTTGTTGTCGAATAAGCTCTGGCATACTGAGAAAGCTTTTTTAGGTCATCGGAAGGGTTAAACTTTTCTTTCCACACTACATTGGTTGTCTCTATTTGTGCTAGAAACAGGAAAGCTTGATCAAGTCTTCTCCTTTTCCTCTGTCTTTTCACTACAGCCGTGTGCTTGGGACTGTAAAAGACATCTAATGGAGGTATGTCCTCCACCTGCAAAATAATTTGATCAGAGGGATCTTTTGGAATCGTTTTTAAATCCATGGTAGGGGGTAGACCGCTGGTTCCTTCATTCGGAACCGTCGTTGACGTTGTATCTTGTCCATCTATTACTTTGGGTGTATTGGCACCTTTTGGACCTTCCAGATTGCTTATAATGGAGTCAAATTGCTGCCATTCTTGGAGTAGTTTAGGATCAATCTGAGTATCCACATTGATATTTTCACTGCCCTTATCATGTTCTTTTTTCTGCTCTTTCTCCTGCTCTTTCTCGTGTTCTTTCTCTTTTCTTATTTCGATAATTTTTTCTACAACAGGAGATTTGTCAATGATTTGTTGTTCAGGCTCACTTGATTGTGTTGTTGGGGTAGTAGCCAATAAGTCCAGAGGTAGAGTTTGCAACCTCTGTTCTTCGAGCTTATTGAATTCTACTAGCCTTTCATCGTTATATCTCATTTTGGCCAGTGCTTGCACCTGGAATAATGACTCTGCCGAAGAAAACAAGTCATCAAAATCATCTTTCTCATTATCAAACCTTGTAATTTTGGCTTGTTCAAGCACGGTATAGGCAACTTTCCTTTGATCGAATTCCCTATTAGGAACGGTTGCAAGATTAAGCATGCTTATTTTCTCTACTTCCTTCTCTGCATGCTTGTAGTCGTGCAAAGTATAAACACTGCATCTCAAGGGAAAAGTAGGCCAAGCCTACTCTTTTGAAATCCTAAGAGTCTTGGATGTTCCTGCGGTTGTAATTTGATAGGCCAATTATCGGGCTAACAACTTGTCAGGTATGTACAGCGGAAGGACATGAGGTCTTACAAGGCTACCAAAATCCCTTATGTATGTGAACTTATCTTCCCCAAACCAATTTCCTATAGCGGTTAGGTCAACCACTGCTTCCGAAGAAATCTTTGGGGCAAGCTTATAAAAAATGGCACGGTAAATAGGTAACATAAAACCATTACAGATTTGGTACAAGTGGTCCTTATAGTCTGCTTTCCAAAGATTTTGGTCATAAATGTGAATTGGCATGGGGTCTTGTGAAGTCCATCTCCACCCCAGTACAAGAAATTCAGAATTGAGCAAAAGAGTATCTAAAATATAAGCACTAAAATAAGATGGAGGAATAGACCTATCGGTCACGCGAGTTTTATTTCTAAACTCAATAATTGCAGTGGCTAATTTATCTGAAAATATATTTCCCCAATCCATTACTTCACTCTTAACTGCCGCTTCCATTAAAGGAACCATTTCAATAGTGAATTTTGCAGAATCATGTAATCCCCAAATTCTACACATCATTGCCCCGACATAACAGTAAGGAGAACATAATGAATCTACAGAGTACTTACCTGAATATTCATGTTTGTGCCTTGAGGGTTTCTATCTCCACTCCCGAATTGGGGCCGATTCAGTCCCATTCTCACTTGTGAACTTCTCAAGAAATGCTTTATTGTATTTCTTTTGAGGTTCAGGCAAGCGATACATTTTCCTTAAATCATCAGGTTGAAATGAGCCGAAGACCCTTCCATCAACTGTGCAAAATGTTCTATTTAAAATAGGGATTTCCTCTACTGCCCATCGCACTACATCAGTTTATGGAAGAATTTTTTCACGAGTTGCTATTCGATGTAGATATGAGTCAGCTAAATCTTTTAGGAAAGCCTCTGATTTTCTAGTTGAATTTACAATAGCGTGTATTGATACTGTTTCAGGATCCTCTGCGTCAATTATATTATATATGCTTTGCCAGCTTGTGTTTCCAAGGCCAAGACATGCAGTGTCTGAAATCAATCCATTTTTGCTTGGTCTTGGATAAGTGGTGGATTGCATTGTTACTGTGGGAGCCGGTGCTGCTGCGGATCTCTTGGATGTCTTTCCCATTTGGCTTGAACTTGCTGTTTCGGAGGAGCTCTCCGCAAGGAATAAAATGAATGTAATACAGAGAATAGGTGGTGTGAGCCAATATGAAAGAATTATATCAATTAGCGACTATTGAAAGATTAAAATAACACTGCCACAGATACAATCTCAGGGGAGATCTCGGCATAACTGCTTCATTAATTGGCCGCTTAACCTGTCAATCATTTTAAATACCCATCATATTGTTTATATGCCGAATGATTCATTCAAGCGTGGCTTGAGTTTTTTGGCAGATAATCACAAGTAGATCGCTATCGGGAATGGAAAGGCTTTTAATAATAATCTAAAATAATGCATGCAAGCCTTTTAAATCTATTTTGAAACTCGCGCCTTGATTTATCGGATCGCAATCGAAGATGTTCTTGGATCGTAACATTTATATTATTGCAAAAATCACCAATCCCCAATAGTGATACACCTTATCGCATCGGGAGATGTTAAAGGTGTCTTAACATGTGCTGTGTTACATCTCCCAATTGCCGATAGTGATATTGCATCAGAGAAATAGTGGGAGGGCCTATTGTTATATTTGTTGCTCTTCTTTCCTGATAACCGATAGTTATTCACTTTTCGGATCAGGGTAAATCAATGGGTCTTTATATTATGTTTTCCTTGTTGTTGCGATATGAAATCTTGCGATCACTTTATCGCTATAATAAAGAACTGTATATTTATTCATAAGACCGATTTCATATTTGTTCAAAAGGTTTATAATATATCGTTTCCTTTGGACCTTTTGATGAAGGATTTTGTAATGATGAGTTCATACCAATTTATTCGCACATCTGTGTTTAAAAGGGACCCATTTCATATTAAGGTTAGAAAGAAAATTTTTATGAAATGGGGGGTTGTTGTAAAGCACAACAAGTCCCTAGATGTGCAATTGTGAAGTATAATGAGAACTTTGGAGGAGATGTGACCTAGAAACATGGGGATAGAATTGCAGTCATTTCCTTTCTAAATGACTTGCAACAAAATCAGTGGGAGAAAATGGATGGTTTTGCCTCCATATGAAGAAATCAAAGTTGTTTTAATGTTAAACTGGACAAGATGGATGTTCTCCTTGTTCATATGAAGTTCCATGTTCATATGAACTTTGGACACTAGCCATGCATCTGTTGCTCCCCACTAGTCTGTAAAAAAGTTAATTTTTTGTTAATTCTCGATGCTTTTTCAGTTGTTGGGTCTTTTTGTATAGACTAATCCGTAAAGCAAGGCAATTCCTCAGTTTTTGGATCACTCTCCTAACCAATAAATCTTGTTGAAGTGAATAATACATATAATATTTATAGTAAATGTAATATTTTTATTAAAGAATAGAAGGCTTTTGACCCCAAAAAAAATTATATTATTAGTTATAAATAAAATATTTATATAATTTAGGATTCACTAATTTTGTGAGTGCTTCTTTATTTTTAATATAAGTTTAAATTCACTAAAACGTTCCTAATTAAATCAAAATTTTAAATAAACTAATATTAAAATATTACAAAGTTAATGGAGTTTACTTTTTTATATATATTCACACGTGGCATTTTAATGGAATCTGGAGTTGAGCTATTACACATAGATTTTGAAAAACAAAGTGCTCCTAGTGTGGGTAATGATCTCAATAATATTAACATATTTAACTTTAAAATATTTTTTTACGATCAATCAAGATACGCTCTTTATATATTAATGTATTATTCTACCAACTATAAGATATTTTGAACGTTTTTTTAATGTGAAAATTTTAATGACTTAATTATCAACCCACTATTGAAAATATAATTTTATTATCCATTTCAGATTTTGTTTCAATGGGAAAACTTGAATGACCTAATCATCAACATATTATTTATAAGATATGTTGCAAGCACAAATTCACAGTTTCTTATACTTTATTTACATCAACATACTCTATTTACATCAATATTTTTTAGCATCCACAAACAAGAAACACCAACTCCTTTAGAATGTATTTGTTAGCTACTAGTAGGAGGAAGCCCAAACTCCCTTCTTTGTAGACACCTAATAATCTTACCAGATGCATCAACTGAAGCACTACTTCTTGGATATGTTTCATGCACCAACTTATGGCTTCATGGATTTGTTGCAAGCACCAATTTGCAACAAACACCAACCTCCAATGTTTCTTCACACACCTACTCAAATGGAAGCTTTGACCTCGTGTTTTGTAAGTAGCAACCTATATACCATCAGAATATGAATACTTGTGATATAGATTTATGTAGGAACTAAATGAAATACACACTTAAATAGAAGAAAAAAATTACAGTGAAAATTGAACTTCAAATCATTAATAACGAAATACTCAAACTGTTTACATGCAAAATGAAATAAACTAGCTTGAGCCATGATAGCTTATCTTTGAGAGGAGATGTGACGGCTACAAACCTTATGAACTTTGTTACAATGTATCAAAAATACCTTTTTATTATTTAGAAAAAATGGGAAAACCTTAAACTTCCAAAAACCTAACTATAGGTGATGGAGCAAAAAAAATTGTGTAGGCCCTCCTGGGATTAGTTGGAATGTCAACATCCAAGGGTCATAATCCGGGCATATGCTCTTTGTTTGGAGTACACGATACCTCATTAGAAATATTTGTCTAAGGAAAAGAATAATATGGTCAATTCCTTGCGCAAGGGCTATGGGCTTGCTGCATTTTAAAAAAAAATGTTGTTTAGGGCCTCAAAAGAACTTCACCAGTTTAGGACTCGAAAAAGTACCAAAACTACCAAATTATGATAAAATTAAGGAATGTAAAAGAAGAAATGTTGGGGGTTTAGGTGGAATAGGTGTGTGGACAATGATATGAACTTGGATTAGTCATCCCCCCTTACGAAGTAATGCTCCTCTTTGTGTTGAGTGCCTCCACAAGATGGGGAAATTTTTGTTGAACTTTGTCCCTAGTGAGCCAGTTGCCTTAGTACAAGAGTTGGCTAGATTTGACAATGTGATATAGTTAGATCATATGTAGGCAAGTGTTCTTAATCCTGTGTCTATGGTTTGATGAGTCGTGGCCTATTCTATGCAACCAGGGTTGAACTTTGTTGGTTTCATCTACTCAGTAATATATGATGTGTCTAGAAATGGTGGAAAGTATGGTTGAAAGAGGTCCACATTGGACATTCAGTGCAAGCCAGGGAACGAGGGAATGCTAAGATAAAAAATGTTCTCACCCACAATATTTGTGATGGTTTAAGGCCCCTATCGAAATGGTCAAAGTTTTTGATGGAATTCAATAAGGAATTCTTTGTACAAATGTAACCAATCCTTATCGCCCACCTGAAGCTTATGTGGCACCTGATGTTGATCATGGTGTTATTTTTACTTAGCATTGGATTTATCCAAGATGTCGTGAACCTGCCAACTGATCTATTAGATGCATTCAATAAACTTTTGGCACCTCAGAATGTACATGTGTAGACTTTGCTTGTGTGCTAACATGAGGCATAATATCAATTAGACATAATGTTTGAAATCATAGACCCACTATAAAGGGATTGTGGCCAATCAAGCTATAGAGAGCTCTATTATATATGTGTTACATATAGGGAAGTCTCTCATCCTCGCTTCCTCAATGCTTGGTGTTGGAGTGTTTTCTTCTCGAAGGTGTACAAAAAGAAACCACTTTAGACTGTGGATGACAAACAAGCTTAACAATAAAAATGGTTGCTAAACAATATGGATCTGCAACAAATGATAGAAAGAAAACCTGCCAAAGTCGTGATCTATGCAACATGAATATTTAAACAACAAAATGGAATAAGAAAATAAGCACAAGTAACTCCATTAATCCAATGGAAAATGTGATATATAAAGAATATATTTTATTAGATGACAGTAGTGAAGTGAACAAATAATGTTACTAGTCCCCATCTATGGGATGGGTTCTTGGCTATCCTCAATGTCTACAAATTTTTATAGAGTCTCTCTCCTCTATGATGTGTAAAACCTAGCAAACAAAATGTTTGAGCTTAATGAGAACTCAAATGGAAAATAAAATGGTGTGTGACAATGATAATTATCAGAGCTACAACAGTGAGTGTAAAAATGAAAATGATCGAAAGTGAAGCATGAATGTAAAACCCTCAAATGTATAGCAAAATATTAGGTTATACTCGAATAATGGGAAATAATAAAATATTATTAACGAGATTCTAGAATTAACCATTTGGAATATTATATTATATTTGGTTGGAGGGAAAAAGTATTTAAATTGGTTAAATACTTTTATTTAGAAATAATAAGTAAATGATTTATTTGTCATCTCAAGAAGTATGGTTAAGAATAATAAAGAAATGATGATTTATTTAAGTATTCCTAGGGGAATTAGTCAAACTTGACAAGGAATAATAACTAATTAGTGATTAATTAATTATTCCTAGAGAAAAATAAGAAAAATAATGATTTATCTATTTACTTCTCATGACACACTCAAATATGACAAGGAATATTAGTTAAACAATGGTTTAACTATTTACTCCTAGAAGATAATTAAAGATATAATGATTTATTTAATTATTCTTCATGCATTTAACTATAAATAACTTAACAAATGTAGTTTATTAAGTAATTTCTTACAATGAAAGGAATTTTACTATGGTAAAATTCGCCCTACATGGTGTACTTCGGTCCATCTAGTATGTTATGGCTAGATGATCAATTTTTGGTGATAACACTTGGATTTATACATGTGTAGTATGTGCACTATCATCTTATTGACGACCTTTGTCTTGCCATTAGCCTAGGTATGTAATGTAGTCAACTTGATGACCTTTTTGTCCAAGAATGTCTAAAGGATTGACCAAAATATGCTTTGGAATGTACTATCCTGATCTAATGTAATGGTTTACAAGATCACAAAATGTACCCACACTCATTTAAAGAATAGTTTGGTAGTGTACTCTATTGTGATATTATTCTTGTGAGATCCCAATATAACCATCTTGGAAAATCTATCCACAACAACAAATACACAACCATTACCATGCTTGTTGGGAGGGAATTCAGATAGATAGTCCATGGAGATAGATTCTAAGGGTTGGCCGTGAGTAGGTAGAGGAGTGTATCGGCCCTGTCTCTTCATGATTGACTAAGCAATGGAACAAACAATGTAGGATCTAATACATATTTTAACATCTTCTTTAATTTTTGGCCAATAAAAATACTTCTACGATATTTGCACAACTTTTTCCACACCAATGTGTCTTGTGACCTGATTGTAATGTACATCCAAAATCAGCTTTGCATGCTCAGTTGAAGGAACACAAATATGGCCCTAGTATCATAATAATTCGTTATAGAGGTGGATGTCTTGTACTTTATTTCCATCCACCAACATATTATATGTGGTGGTGAACTACACCAATAACCAATATGATGGTTATAAGCATGGTTTTATGACAAATCTTAGTCATGTCCCTCATCATGTTTTGATTAGTAAATAAATGAATAATTAATTTATGAACTAGTAGATGATAATGCAACTATTATGACAGGGCATCAGAACCTCTTGAGGGCTCTCAGATAAGTATGAAACCCCTATGTCCATATGTTTATATATAACCTCTACATTGCATGTTCATGATGTGTTTGATGGAATGTTTGTCATGGCTAGGCCTTGTGGGGTGATGTTGATCTAATTTTTTGTATGGAAGGCCTTGTACCTATGTCATTTATCATTTCTGAGAGTTTCATTAAGTTCTCGGTAGAGATTTGGATCAACCCTAAAAGAGTGGCTTAGATCTCATGGTTGATGGCAAAAGCTGGAGCAAAAAACACTACAGTCACTTGCTTGCAGGCTTGTGCATGAGACTAGAGGATTATAGATGAAATTAGGTAGTGTTATGCTAGCATCCAGGTATCTAGATCAATGAAAAAGAGGCTTAACTCAAGGTTTGGGCACCTAAAAGTGTGGGTTAAGTGTCGGTTAGCCCTTGGGGGTCCTATAGCACCTATGGGAGGTCAGTAACGTTTGGTTTCGTGAATTTCACTTTCTTAAGGTGATCTAGGATGTTGAGTCACATCATAGTAACTTTTCATCAGATATTTACCCTTGTGGATGAGTAAGCTTGGGTAAGTGTGGCAGGAGAGTATTACAGATTGGTATCACAGCATGGTTCAACAATTGGACTGGATATGAAGAATGTATTTTTCATGCGTGCATGTAGGTTGTATATGTGCTTGTTATGCATGCATGGTGGTGGTCATTATTACAATTCCATTGTCATGTGGAAGTTGATTGTGTTGTTGTTGGAATGTGGTCGTCATGAGTGCATGTCGGTTATGCATGAATTTTCATGCTTATGCTTGTCATGGATTAGGTCATGGTATGTAGTTGGCATGGTCATACATGATAACTAGACAACAATTGAGATGATCTTGATAAATTGTTATGATTATGATTATACATGTATCATGCTAATTTGGTTTATCTTGCAAATGCGATATCCTCACTTTAACTATATTGTGATATGTTGATTTTGTTTATATTTTGGTTTAGATGAAATGATATACTTGAAGAAAGAAGATCGACTATGACTAGAAATATGGTAGACTAGAGTTCATGAGACTCTCCCTATCAATCAAATGAGAAACATGGTGATGAGTACTCCCCTCATATAACAAACACTTAGAGAATTTTAAAGAAATAAATAAGAAGTTGCAAAGCAGACAATGACAAGATCATTTAGTCATAGGAGAGACTTTCCAAAGAACAAAAAAAACAAGTAGAGGTCAATGATATTATTCTTCATAGTTTGTCAAACATGTAGATACATGAAAAACCATGAATCAATTATGAGTAGGATGAAAGGACGAAAGGGGAATATGGTAACATGTCTCATGATGGTCATTGGCTAGACAAGGAGGACATGATAAGAGATGGAAGGTCCTTGGATACGTTGAATAGGAGATGTGATGGACACATGTTCTATTGTAGTATTAGGTGCAATAAGTATCATAGTCATCATCGTTATCATCCTTACATGAGAAATGACATGGGGTATTTTCTAGATGAGTTGAAGAAATATAAGCCACCTAACTTTAATCAGGATTTGAAGAAGTTGGAAGATGCAAAGGAATAGTTTCTTGGGATGAAGAAGTTATTTTAGCTGCATGATTACAAAGGGAACATGAAGGCCATAATATTTATCTTCAGCATCAAAGGGAAAGAAGACATCCAATGGGAAGTTGTGAATTATGTTAGAGACACCACGACAGAGAAATTGGGTTCGCGTGAATTTAGGAGACTCTTCAAGACGAGGTATTTGTCAAAGAGGTAATACGACAATAAGGCCAAGGACTTCTATGAGCTAAAGATGGGATTGATGATATATGAGGAGTATATGACTAAGTTCTTGGAGTTATTGAGGTATGTACCATATTTTAAGGATGGGAAGGTCAAGGTTCAAATATTTGTCAGTGGATTACCATTAGAATTTAAAGATCAGATTGGGTATGATGAGCCTCAGGTACTTGAACAACCTATTGGGAATTTGAGGCACTCTTATGAGAAATCAAAACATAAGAGAAAATCTCATCAATGTTGGAAAGGGAAAGAGAAAACTAAAGGTAAATGGCAGTTGAAGTGAACAAGACCCTAGGATGCAGGTGGGCAAGAGAATTTTTTTCCTTATAAGAACTTTACTGTAGTTGGAAAGGGACATGGGTCACAACGTGGAGGGAAGCAAGATAAAGGTGATGGTAATGGACATTTGGAGTGTTTGAGACGTGGCAAGGAACATATCAACAAGGATTGTATGTCGTATTAGGGTGGTAGGATCCAGATTTACGTTACAAAGGAGGCAAAAATAGTTGGGGATGTTGGTTAGAAAATTGTGTAAATCTATGCCTCATTAGATAACATGCAGGTGAATCACCAGGCATCTTTATCAAGATGGATGGTAAGATTTTTGATCAATTTGTTTCTATTTTGATTGGCCTTGGATCTAGTTATAGTTATGTTAATCCTAACCTGGTGAATACGTGTGGATTGAGGAAAGAAGTGCATGCATAGTCTTGGTTACTGAAGTTGGCTACATGTAAAAAGAAGAGAGTTCATCATTTTGTAAGAGTTTGTGAATTTGAGCTTAATGGTATCCCTACATCAACACACTTGAATGTAATTATCTTGGGATCATATAGTATGCTTTTTGGTACGAACTGGTTATATCTTCACAAAACTAAGGTGGATTGTTATGATAACGTTATTAAGTGCTTAGATGGAAATGGAGAACATAGAATATTGGAGGGTAAGAATAAGGCTACATCAATTAGAGTGGTTCAAACTATGCAGGAAAACCATAGTCATAGGAAAGGGTGTGTGTTATTTTTCACAGATATTTCTAGTAACAAACATAAAGATGTTGAGGATGGAGGTATTCAACATGTACCCAGTTTTATAACAGTTTCAGGATGTATTTCCAATAGATATTTCAAAGTTACTGCCTCATAGGGAAGTGGAATTTTCTATTGAGTTGGTACCATGGGCATCACCAACATCAAAGGAACCATACATGATGAGCCCTCCAGAGTTTGTGGAATTCAATTTGTTGTCGAAGGAAATGTTTGACAAAGGATACATTAGGCAAAGTGTGTCACATTAGGGTGCACCAATATTGTTTGTGAAGAAGAAGGATGGTACTCTCGTGTTTTGTATTGATTACAGGTAGTTGAACAAGCTAACCATCAAGAACAGGTATTCGTTGCTTAGGATTGATAACTTGTTTGACCAGTTGAAGGGAGTAGTAATGTTCTCCAAGATTGATATGATATGAGGATATCATTAGGTATGCATCAAAGAAGAGTCTATTTACAATATTTCTTTCTAGACTAGGTATGGGCATGATGAGTTTGTTGTAGTGACTTTTAATTTGAGTTATGTGCTTGATGAATAACATGTTGAGTCATTATCCCGACAAGCTTGTTATTGTATTCATCGATGATATATTGATATATTTTAACAGTGAGGAAGAGCATGCAAAACACTTAGCAAAAGTATTGATACTGCTAAGAGATCATCAATTGGTCCAATCTTATCAAATGCAGTTTCTTTCAAACAGAGGGACATTGCGTAGGCTATATTGTTTCCATGGAAGGCATAGCAGTGGATCTCGAAAATATAAGGGTTATCATGGAGTGAGAAGCCTCTTGGAATGTGGATGAGGTAAGATCATTCATGGGGCTAGGAGTTTATTACAAGAGGTTCACTAGGAACTTCTCATGGATTGCATATCCTATCACATCACTGCAATGAAAAGGGGAGAAATTTGAATGAACAAAGGAATGTGCAACAGGATTTGAATAGTTGAAACAGTTGTTGACAAACGTTCCAATTCTAGAGATTGTAGAACCAGATAATGAGTTCGTGGTGTGTACCGACACTTACAAGATAGGACTTGGTGGAGTCTTGATACAGGACAGAAAGGTAATTTTCTTTGAGACAAGGAAATTGAATGAGCACACCTTGAATTGATGTTAGGTGTCGTATAGGGCACATTAATGTACCAACATTGAATTATCAATCTAGGAGTTAGTGAACTTCGAGATGCATCATTGGAAATGCTAGAGAAAGCCACTGACAACATGTAATGAAAATTCTAGTGTAACTTATGCATTAATCTCAAAAAATTAAATGAAATCCTGCACTTCAAAGTAAATTTCAGAAGACACCAATCCTAAAAATTGAAATCATGCGAGAAATAAAAGGGAATCTTAAACTATTAGCAATTGCGAAAGAAATCCTAATTATGGGCAAAGAGAAGGTAAATTATAACTAGAAACCAAGCAATTCCATAACAATATAAAAAAGGAAGACTGTAAATGCTGGAATAAATTCAAGAGAAATTGAAAACCATTCTTTATGCAAAGAAAAATAACAAGTCTGCACTAATTCGGCTGCATCTATCTCTATGTTACAAAAAATCCTTTTCAAGAAATTATAACCTGAAAGCATCAGTAAACCTTAGCAAGTAAATTTACTATGTAAACAAAAATATGAACGAAATTGATTTAATATAAATTCTCTCATCTTTTTTGTCCATAAAAATAAATCTTGGGAAGTTGACCAGAAGTCGAAAGGAAACTACAATGGGGGAGAAACATTATAGATTTCAAACATAATGTAGTTTCCTTTCATCAGTGTTGACTCTGCAGTATATAGGAATCAAAATTTCAAATGAAAGAAATGTATATGTGGTCTTTGCTTCTGAGTAATATGTTACCTTTGTAAGCATAGTCATTTAATATTTATTAAATAATTTGATACCTCATAATTACTCAGAAAGGGAGAAATGTATCTCATATTCTAGGGCATGAACTTGTTGGACCTAGACGAATTTAACTATTTCGAATTATGCATTAAAAACTCATAGAGGCAGGGTATCAAGCACATAATCCGACCTTTTGAATATAGAACAACTGGAGGGACATATCATGACACACAATCTGATCTAGTATTCAATACCAAGAAACCCTTATAAATTGCAAGAATAATTCTTCCAATATCGTATTCACACAGTAAATCAAATGAAATCAATTTTAGAGAAGGAAAATGACTAAAAATAATTAAATATTATAATATGATCTTCCACACATTTCCCACACAACAAATGACAATTTAAACACAATCTAACCTAATCCTAAAAGACTCAGAGTGATGTCGAGATGGTATATTGGCCAACCCAGCTAGCCTGCACCCTCTGTCAATGACCTGGTTCAAATAGAGATTAAAATCTTAAAATTATTAAACATAAGATAGCTTGAAATGCCTTGATTAATCTTTAAAATCATAGTCTTTACTGTTGGCATTATGATGCATGTGTTGTACTTGATGGCAACCCTCTCATAGAAGATCATCTCACTTGTATACATTCAGATGGATCTACAGAAGAAATATCAGATGTGACAGAGTGCATGGGTTACCAGACAACAAAAAGGGATCATATGACAGTTCACAAGTAAGCTTTGCCATCAAGTCCAAAGGGGGAGATTGTTGGCATTATGGCTAAAGTGTTGCACTTGATGGCAACACCCATGACATGGCTCTCAATATGATGAGAATTAAAAAGTTTATTCATGTGGAGAAAAGTTCACAGAATTTTATGCAGATAAAAGTTTATTTCATGTGGGAAAACTTACCTTTGGTCCATG